>BRXY01000019.1:64858-107457 GCA_030267945.1 Triparma strigata
CGTCGATACCGAAGATGGGTGCGTTGGCGGTATCGACGAGCTGACGAAGTTCTCTCGCTACAGCTGTGATAGCGTTTTCATTCTTCTTTGTCTCAGTGACGTCCTGCGCCACTCCCACGACTCCGACGATAGTTCCATCGGGGTCCCTTCTCGTTGTCGCATTAACCAGAAGATAGACGGTCTTCAAAGTCTTGGTCTCGAACTGCGAAACGTGCCGTCGAGGTTAGTGTATGTTTGGCGACACCTTGTTCAGTAGCTTCACCTCTCACCTCAAGCTCGTAGTTACTCGTCTCGTTACCGTTCAGGGCGTTCTGCATGATACTCTGGACGTTGTCGCGGAGGTTTGACTTGATGAAGGTAGACACCAGGGGCTTGTTAAAAGCTTCATCACGGGAGAAACCGGTGATCTCTGCGGTTTTGTTGTTCCACTCATTCACCAAACCTTGAGCGTCGATACCGAAAATCGGCGCATTTGCTGTATCGACAAGCTGACGCAGTTCTCTCGCCACGGCTGTGATGGCGTTCTCGTTCTTCTTCGTCTCAGTGACGTCCTGCGCCACGCCGACGACTCCTACGATTGTACCATCTGGATCCCTTCTCGTGGTGGCATTTACCAAAAGATACACGGTGTCCCTGGTCTTAGTCTCGAACTCGAGCTCGTAGTTACTTGTCTGCATCCCGTTAAGTGCATTCTTCATGATATTCTGGACGTTGTCGCGGAGGTTCGACTTGATGAACGTGGAGACCAGCGGCTTATTGAAGGCCTCGTCTCTGGAGAACCCTGTGATCTCAGCCGTCTTATCGTTCCACTCGTTAACTCTTCCGCCTGCGTCGATTCCGAAGATCGGAGCATTCGCGGTGTCGACCAGCTGGCGTAGCTCCCGGGCCACGGCTATGTTTGCGTTCTCGTTGTGCTTAGCCTTCGTCACGTCCTGCGCGACGCCCACGACTCCTATGATCTGCCCGTCAGGATCCCGACGAGTCGTTGCATTAACTAGAAGGTATACAGTCTCCCCCGTCTTCGTGTCGAACTCGAGCTCGTAGTTACTAGTCTCATTTCCCATAATAGCATTCGTCATCACGCTCTGAACCTGCTTCCTGAGGTTCGACTTAATAAAGGTGTTGACGAGGGGCTTGCCGAAGGCCTCCTCTTTTGAGAAGCCTGTTATTTCGACAGTTTTGTTGTTCCACTCGTTCACTAAACCGTCGGTGTCGATGCCGAAGATCGGAGCGTTCGCGGTGTCGACTGGGTAGGGGGGTAGAGTGGGTTGGGGGTGAGGGTGGGGTTGGACGAGGGAATGAGAGTCCGGCGAGAGTCACGGCATTTTTAGCCTAAAAGCGTGGAGAGAGCGTTACTCACCTAATTGACGTAGCTCGTGGGCCATCGCTAGGACTCCCATGTCCTCGATTTTCTGCACCGACTCCTTGCTTTTGCTCTTGAGGATCTGCGAACAACAAAACACCAGAGCGAAAGAAAGGTGAGTTAGAAAACATGTAGCAGGTAGCGGGTGGGCGTGCAATCGCTTTAGAGTCGAACTCACCTTGGAAGTGAAGACCGCCGATACGGCGGTCGACTTGGCTTTCGTCTGCTGTACGTGAGGTGGGCGTCGCGAGGGTTGGTGTCAGTCAGATGTTGTTTTGAGAACCCCCCTCTCACCTCCGTGACGGTTTCTTACCTTCCTCTTTGTTCCCTTCTTATCTGGTACGCCATCATCGTTGACCCCGTTCTCCTCTCTGGCGTTCTTCTTCTTGTTCTTCTTGACAGGAGGCTTAGGCGGACTAAGCGAATCCAGATCCCGATCCGGAACTACCCCCTCATCGTCCTGCGGCGAAAAGAAGAAGAAGTAATATTAGTTCGGTTGCGTTGGTACTTTGCCTTGAGCGGGACACGGCTTTTCCCCGTTCGTAAATAATTGTAAACAGTAGAAGGCGTTCTCACCTCCGCCTTCTCCGAATCCTTCCCGCCCCCCTTCATGGAGCTTCTAGTCTTTCGTTTCATAGTTGAAATATTATTTCTTCGTTTCGTGTTATATAATATATATATATAGCGTGAAGCTAGCGAGTTCTGCTAGCAAGTGGTTGACCCCGCTCTAACCGTCGGCGTACCGTCGCGTGTCAACGCGCGGGAGTGTGTTAACACTTGCGGCAGCCGGGCAGCGAACTGCGCGAGCTACGCAAGCTGGGTTAGGGTTGGCGTCGGCTGGCTAGTGCCACTGCTTGTGTACGGCTTAATGTATACTCTTTTCGCCGTGCTGGCTTTAAAATAATAGTTGATCGCTGCTATTCGGTGTTAGAGGCAGTCCTGTCGACGTTTGAGACTTAAATGGTTCGAAGTGCGCCCAGAACGAACAGCTGAAGGTGCAAAAATGTTTTCTGCAGTGTTTGTAAACAATCAGTAGAGCACTATGAAAGATATTATACAAGGTACACACTTAAGCAGACTTATTGTAGTGTGCTGATTGTGACGCATGACCATTAAAGCACGAATTGAGGCCAGTAACACATCAATTGTGGGCCCCTGACCTAGAGCCTAAGCGAGCAGGCTGCTGCACAAGTCTTCTATTTTCAGCACAGCGTACAATTGGAGTAACAACTGTGACACTGTGTATATTTGTCGTAGGCCACCTCTTACCTGCAGAAGGCGTTACGATCGTTTCAACAAATTACTAAATTGCTTTCTTCTGCGACTTCTAACTTTGATGACTTTGACAGCTGAGTTCGACTGAGGGGATCCAATCTCACTCACCTGCCCTTGGGGAAATATCAAGCTCCCAAAAAAACTACATAAACACAACACAACGTCAAAGATCAACTCCAACTCCAACTCAACCCGAAGCCGATATGAGCAAGATCCTCAACCGGCAACGGAACTCTCCGAAGAGTTCCCCCGACCGACACACAGATCATTTTAACATCTTCCCAGCTTCCGTCTCATCTCCTATGAACGGAACGTTCAACTCCAGCTCTCCCCGCGAGAACAGCCCCGGTCGGACCGGACGAGTCAGACCGTCTGCTATGTACACTGCCGGTCATGGCGCGACTGCCGCGGCAAAATTCAAGCAGAGCGTAGGGTAAGTTATTCTATTTCCCCTGAGCAGTTATGAGACCTGAACTCCCTGGGCCCTCTCCGCCCCTCTCCCCCCACTCGCCCCCTCTCACCCCCCTCCCCCCCCCACCCCTCCCCTCAGCGGTTCTATCCCCCATTACATGCAAAAGACGCACTCCCCCGGTCCCCACTCCCTCTACCCTCACCATTCCCAAGAGGGCCGCCTCTCCCCTTCCTCCTCCAAGCTCGGCAACCACCAGCAGTCCCTCAGGGTCATGCAGCAGGCGAGGCAGAACGCGACCCAGAAGATGGGGACCGGAAACCCGTGGAACGCCGTGAAGAACACCATGAAGGAGGAGAATCCCCAGACCTATTCAAGTACCAATAGGTGAGGAACAAAATCGCTTTTTCCTTGTTCCTTGTTTTTGTTCGCCCTCATCCCCCCCCCTCCTAACCCCCCTCCCCCCCCTCCCCCCCAGTTTCGGCTACAGCACCGGCGGCCTCCAGTCCGCCGACCAGATAAAGCTCGAGCGCAACCGTCTCCTAAAAGAGAAGCAGCAGTGGCTCTCCCACGTCAAGAAGGAGAACGACGTCCTCATGTCCCTCCTCGCGGACGTCCGCTCGGGTAAGGTCAAGATCAAGGCTGAGATGGAGAAGCTTACCGCGGAGAGGAACGAGATCAAGACCCTTAAAATGGACAACATAGTCCACCACTTCGAGAAGACTCTGTCGGAGCTGCCGCTCGGGGAGAGGGGGAACTTCGCGAGGGACCATGAGCCGATCGAGAACCAGCATAAAACTGATGGGGTTCATTCGCTGATGTGCAGCATCGCGAGGAGGGCGAGGGCTATACAGGAGCAGGCTATTAAGGAATTGGTGGAAGGTGAGGAATTGGGTGGGGGGTGGGGGGCGTTCAATTCGAGTTTTTTTTGTTCTTGAGGCAAGGGTTTTGAGGCGAGATGGTTTGCTCGATACTCGCTATCGCTAGGTCGGTCGCTTTGCTCCCTCTAACGTCGTTTTTACTTGCAGCGATTAGGAATACGGAGGAGACTTTCTTGGAGGGGGGGGATATTACGATGAGGATACATGATCTCAAGGCGATGGCGGACGGGATCGGAGGGCATGGGGGGGATGATGTTAGTGAATCGACTGGGGGAGGAGGTGAGAAGCTGTCATTTAAAAATTATTTATTTTTACGCCAGTTAGTTGTGAAATAAAAGCTGACCCTTTGCTCCTACACACACACACAAACCCAGACGGTTCGCACTCTCCAAGAACGAACGCTAACACTATATCATCCAACGGATCCGTCGCCAAGGGCAAGCGCACGTCCTTATTCGGAACCCGAAAGGGAGTTTCGTTCCAGATGAATTCCACTGCGAATGTCATCGCTGCCATGACCAACCAGGCTGACGAGATGGACAAGAGGTTCGAGGAGCTGGAAGAGGAAAAGGAGGTGAGAAACTGCGAGGAGCAGATCGACGAGCCGGAATGCCTTAATTCTGCTTCCGTCTCCGCAGAACCACCGTCATGCAATTCTAACTCGTTACGGTCAATCTTCATGCGACTCGCTTCGCTCGTCGCTTCGCTCGTCGCTTCGCTCGTCGCAGAAATGGAAAGCCGAGTTCATTTCTCTCCGCCGAAAGATGATGAAGATGAACGTCATCAACGCCATCACCCGCATTGGCCGCGAGGCCGTCAACGAGAAGCACACCAACGGCGCCCCTCCTCAGGAGGCCGACCCGCTCTCCCCGGGAACTACAGAGTTTGTGATCCCCGATGGAACCAAGGGATGGGACTCCTTGCCAGAGAACTGGAGGAAGGTTGCCTTGAAGGCGCTCAAGCACCACATCAAGAAGCGCGCCAGCCAGCACGTGAGGAAGCGCGAGATCTCCGAGGTCAACCTCCACGCGATTCAAAACGAGACTGCGGAGCACATGAAGGAGATCTTCGGCCACATGCTCTATACCACCGCCACCTCCTCTGCTGGTATTGCTGCGTCTGCCCACAACATGAATCACTTGTGCGACGCCATTCTCAACAGTTTGGCGATGGAGCGCGAGCTCTACCCCTTACTAACCATGTACATGACCTACGGAGCCGAGTCTCCCTACATCAAGGATAGGCGGGAAGATCCTACGCTCGATGACCACCCCATGGCCGACGAGCTCGCTGAGGTGGAGGAGTTGGAGAAACGCTTCTCTGCTGAGGCCAAGTCTCGCACAGCCTCTTCGGCCCCTTCTAACATGCGGGAGTCACAGAAGTCCGTCGGAAGCGACTTTGATTACAGCAAAACGGCGTCTTCAGACAGCTTTGCCGACCCCCCTCCCGCCAACCCCAAGGCTGGGAGTAAGAACAGAGTAAAAATGCACTTAAATCACGACCCTGCGCCAAAACCGAAGACCGTCAAGATTCCTCCTCCTCCTCCTCAAGAAGAGACCGCCGCCGGCACGACGGACTTTAACTCGCATAGAACATACAGCGCCGCAGATAATGCACTGTACGATGGGATTGAGGGGTTGGATTAAGGTCGTAGAGCGCCAGTGTCCACCCCCATGTAAATATAGTCAAGATTCGTTGAACAAACTCACACACTTTCACACTTTATTTCCCCCCCACTTAAATATTATGAGTCGACATGGGCGGCACGGAAGGAGGCTTGAAGCTCCCGCTGTTGACACTCAGGCCAGAAAACAGCTCCGAACCGGCGTCCTCGTCTCTCTGGGGTCTGTACCTGTACGCGGCGTTGAAGGCGCTGCTGTCGCGCCTTTTCTTGACGAAGAGGGCCCCACCAATGACAGCACCGGCGACGGCAACCACGAGAAGAGCGGTGCCCCAGCCGCTTCCCTTCGACTTGGGGGGGGTCTGGTCAGGGACGACGTTGGGATCAACAGGAGTAGGGGAGGGAGGAGTGGGGGTAGGAACCACAGGGTCCACCACCGGATCGTTCATGTCGTCGTCCTCTCTCGTCGCCAGGGCGCAGCCTTCCGAGTAGGCGTTCCAGAAGTCCCAGTTGTGCCTCTTGATTTCGCCGTCGCAGTCGAGCTTGCGGAAGGAGGGGAACGGGCCGGAGTTGCCGCAGCCGTTCTCGACGAAATCGCACTGGGACAGTTTGCCGAAATCGACCACGCCGAACTTGGCGATGACCTTGGGTTCGCAAACGTCACTGAACTCTTCCCATGCGTCGCAGTCGATCTCGTCCAGGCTGGTGCACGCGTCGAGAGTCTCGTGCACGAGGACTTTGAATCTGGAGAAGGTGTTGCAGTTAGGGACGGCGGTGAAGGCGGTCGAGGAGCAGTCGCACATTTCCTGAGGGTGGTCGTACAGCTTGCTCGCAATTTCAGTGACGATGTCCTTCTCATTGTCATCGTAGTCGAAAGCGGCATCGTGTAGAATTTGCATACATTCGCTCGCCTTCTTTCCACCGTGGTTGACGGGGTCGGCGTGGTAGGCGTGGGCGCAAGATTCAAATGTGTCAAGGGAGCCGAAGTCGTTCTCGTCCCAGTCGTTAATCATGTTGTCCGCGCCACCAATGTTTGTGCACCACTGCCAGTCGATCACGGCCTTGCCGCCGAAACCAATGGCCTGGGGACCGCAGGTGTTTCCTCCGTCCGAGCCGTCGCAGCTGCTCTCCATTCCTTCAATACAGTGGCACTGCTCGCATCGGGTCAGGGCCTCGTACTTGGCGTTGGTGTTGCAGAAGGAAAAGGCCTGGCCGGAGATGCATGGAGCGCAACCCATGATGTCGGCCGTGCACTCGGTGACCTGAAGCGAGCAGTGCTGGGCAATACACGCGATCTGGTTGTTCTGCTCATCGTCATCAGTCGGGCTGGGGTTGACGGGGTCGATGGGGGCGGGAGCCGGCGCACTGCCGTCGCAGGTGTTGGTGCAGTAATTCGACCCGACGCTGAATTCACACTCGGAGGGCGCGCCACCGGTTGCAATGGCAGAGCCCCCAGAGTCCTTCCTGACCTCCCAGCTTATTTCGTTGCCCCAGTCACCGCTGGTGACGTCGACAGAATAGCAGCCAGGGGCGAGGCAGACCTTCACCGTGGCTTCCGTTCCCGTCTCAAGGCTGCCTTCGTATACGGCAGAACTAGTGTCCGCGTTCTTAACGGTCTGGTGCGCGTTGTTCCAGCCGTCTCCCCAGGAGTCGAACTGGTTGATCCTGTACAACTCGGAGCCGCTGGCGCAGGAGGGCGAAGGAGTGGGGGCACTCGTGGGGACGCTCGGACAGGTGTCCGTGTACTCAGTGTCGCAGTGACTGGACGTCGGATCGGCGCAGTAAAAGCCGTTGCTCCCGCACTCAGCCCAGTCAGCGCTTCCGTCCTCGCACTTGTCCTCGCAGCAGTCTCCTCCGTCGAATCCGCAGATTTCAGTGTTGTAGCAGTTGTTGCCTGTGATTGTGGGTTGTGAGTTGCGAGTTGTGTGTTGCGGGTTGTGAGTTGTGGGTTGGGGTTGGGCGGTGTATTTGCCTACTGCCTGCTGCCTACTAATAACAAACTAACTCAAACTTACCTCCAGCGGTCCAGTGGTCGCAGACTCCGTCGCCGATGAACTCCTCCCTGAATCCGTTCCATTCGCACTCAGTCAAGGTAGAGCAGTCGATCTCCCCCGCGGGATCCGTTTCCTCGTCATCGTCATACTCGCCCTCGTTCACACAGTCCAAGAACTGCGTGCAGAAAAGTTCCTTTGAATTGGCCGCGACTAGGTTATCGCAGACTCCAGCATCGTCTAATGCAGTGAAGATCGCATCACACGACTGCTGGTCGCTCGTCTCGGGGGCCAGCTCGTACAAATCCATGTCCTCGTCGAAAATCTCACTCAAACACTGCATGCACTGCTCGTCGCCCGCGCAATGCACGAAACTCTGCTCGCAGGCATCGTTTAAGATCGGAAGAGAGCGATGGGCCTGTAGGGCCGGAAGCTTCCTGCCATTGGCCAGGCAGAAGCCAAGCACAGCTTGGGTAAGGAGGACCTTCATCATCTATCAGGAGGGGGGGCGCGGCTAAGCGTTAGAAAACGCGGAAAACTAAGGGTGGACAAGGAACCTGATTGGCCCAAGAATAGGCCCGCCCAGGGACAGAACACCTTCCTGATTCTGGCCTTCCGGCTCGAATCGAAGTATTTTTAGGTTCTCAGTCGATCAGACAACAATTAAATCTGCGCCAGGAACAGTTTTTTAGGGACCGAACTTACTTTGCTTTAGCAGTGTTTCTCTCACTCAGCTCTTCCCCGCTCTCAACTTTCCCCCAACTCTCCTGGAAGTAAAGTACAGTCCATTGCTGTCGTTAAAGGAATTTACAAACTAGGCAAACCATGCCATCAAGTGGGAGTCCAGCGCAGGTGAGCACGCAGAAGCTATGCTTTCCGGGCGCCTTTCCCCTCCCCTGGTTCCGCCCCAACAGCCGAGTTAAAACGATCTCTCTCTCCTCCTCTCCACAACACCATCCATCGTCGCTCGAGCGGTGGCCGGGTTTTGCAACCAACACCCGTTACCTGATATACGTTGCTGGCTTTGACGGGGAATCGAACATTAGTCCCAAGCCCTCCGCCGTCTCTTCCCCAAACTCGTTTCCTTAGCCTCTTCCTCCTAACATTATCCTTTCAATTCCTCAATCTCGGCACACTACGGACGATATCTGACCCCCCCGCCCCCCCCCCCCCCCCCCCTCCCCCCCCCAGGCCCCTCTGCCGGATTTCGAATGGGATGACGATCTCATCGAGTCCTGGACCCTCAACCTCCCCCCTCCCTCGTCCTCCGTCACAGCCGGTTCGGGACCCTTAGCCCTCGCATCAACAATCCAACCCAAGAAGAAGAAGAAACCCTCCTCCTCCTCGGGCGTCGCCGTCAAATACGACAGCGCCGCCCCGGTCGACCCTGCCGCAAGGCAGGAGGCCAAAATGTTGAAATCAGGAGACTTGTCGACTGCCCTCAACACCATGCTGAAAGACGTCTACGCCTCCTTCCCCCAGCCTTCATCAACGGAAACCCCTTACGTCCCCATTATGCCCCTGTATATGTACGACGACTCGTCCTTAGAGACCTTGAAGAGTCCCGCGGAAATAATTGCTAACGGAACTGTGGAAGGGGAAGACGGCGCATCCTTGGAGGGCGCCGGACTTTACGTCAACGAGAACCCGGAAGGCGAAGAGGGATACAATGGTAGCATTGGCACCTTCAAGAGGGCCCTGATAACTGGATGGGACGAGAAGGACCAGGTTTTCGAAGGAATGTGGTACGAGAGTGCTGAGCAGGGGAGGTGGAAGAGGTGTGAGGTTTGCTTCGACGGTGAAGATAGGTGAGCGAGCGAGCGAGCGAGCTTAACGAACGACTAGACCAGCGAATAACAAGAACTAACCCCCCCCCCCCCCACCTCCCCCCAGATTCACCTTCTTCACCCGCTTCAAATCCGCAATTGAACGCCGTAAGACGGCTGAGTCCCTCCTCAAATTCAACCTGTACATTTCCTCCATGCCCGTCACCTCCTCCACCTCCTCCCTGCCGTCCGCTCAGGCACAGCGCATTATGTCTATGAGCCACAGCGACGGCATGAGCAGCAGCTCCGTTCAGCTCCTTTCCGAAGTCGAGAGGGAGTACGAAGGAGAAATGAACCGAAAGATATTCGAGGCCAATGTCATCAACAACAGCAACAAGAGATCGTTCAGGCAGCTGGCCCTGCCTACGCCGCCCCCAAAGCCTACCCCTCCCCAAAGCGGAGTGGTCGCTTGCGCGGAGTACGATTTCAAGGGGGGCGAGGAAGCGTTCAAGGAGTCAACGTTCCTCACCGAGAGCGCCGCCATTGAGGCGGTCCTTGCTGTCCAGGCCGAATCCAACAAGATTCTCCCCATCCTGGTGCTCCCCACTTCGCACAAAGAGTCCTTGACTCTTCAGGAGTTCAAGACCGAAGGCCAGTCGTTCTCTGGCGACCAGTTCCGCACCCTGAAGGACGACTGGCCCAGCCACACCTCCAAGGGAATTCGCAGGGCGCTCACCAACTGCAGCCGCTACGACCTGGACGAGGGCGACATGAGGAAGTACAAAGATCAAGAGATCAACTCGTTCCTCTCCAGGGCCAACAAGCTCATGACCGACACCCTCTTCACCGTCACATCCAACTCTCTCGAGAAGTATTCCGAGTACATTACCAACAATTGCAAGGGGAGCGTCACCGTCAACTCCACGTCCGACGTCAAGGTGGACAGGCCCGAGCGTCACCCCTCCGAGCCCCCCCGCGACCCGCCCCTCTTCAAGGTCGAAATTCGGGTCATGTCGGAGAAAATCTGCCTCAACCAAGAGGCCGTGGACACCCGTGCCGCCGAAATTCAGGCGTGGGAGGAGTCGCCAGAGGCTAAGAAGCCCAAGGCGGTCAACCCTCACGACCCCATCGAACCCCTCATGGGCCTCGTCTTCGAGTACTCCACCCCCCCTGAAGAATACGGCGAGGCCGTCATTGCGGCTTTCGAGAAGGTCACCAAGGACCTCCAGGGCATTCATCACGTTCAAAGGTTTGTGATGGAGAGGCTCTTTTGGCCCGTCCCCGAGGTGATTGGCAGCGTCAAGGGCGACGAGGACTGGTGGATCGAGCTCCGCGAGACCATCAAGAGCGACGTGGAGGACGCCACGGCTCCCCTCGGGACCTACCTCGAGAAATTTGCCACTTACGAAAAGTTCCTCAACCTTGATGTTGAGGAATACATTGGCTCTCTCACCCATGCTGGAGGGGGCGACGACGATGACGATGACGACGACGACGACGACGACGATGGCGTGCCCCTCGCGGACGGCGAGACCAAGCCCACCAAACCTGTCAAGGTTAACCTCATGTCCCTTGAGGCCACGCTCGCCAAGCACACGAACGAGAAGCACGCAATTGAAGACGACGTCCCTAACGTCGCCCTCGACTGCGGGCTCTTCAGCATCAATCCGCAGCCCATCAAGTCACTTCTCATTGCAAAGCACGACTCCATCATCAGCCGCCTGCTCACCACTCACGAGGAGCACTGTCGCCTCATGGTGCAGTACCTCAACGAGTCCTTCGAGTCGATTATCAAGCGCCTCAAGTTGCAGCCCAACAACGTCGAGGAGACCACCGAGCTCCAAGAGATGCTCAACACCATCGACCAGCAAACTGATCCGCTGCAATTGAAGATCGACGAGATGAAGCAATATTTCGACGTCCTCGACAAGTTTGACCATCGCATCTCGGTGGAGCAGTCGAACGCCAAGTGGAACAATGTGGCGTGGCCTTCCAAAATCACGCAGCAGTGCGCTGATTCGGCCAATGTCATCCTCGCTGCCAAGGAGAAATACCTGAACGACATGCTCTCGGAGCAGAAGCGCTTCGAGGAGAGCCTGGTCGTCCTTGAGAAGGAGGTCGAGACCTTCGGCAACTACGACCAGCTCTCGCAGGTCGACGAGATTTCCAAGCATGCCGCTTCTGTCACCGAAAAGCTCGCCGAAGCCGATGCCAAGGCGCAGCTCTTCAACTCCCGCGAGGGTCTTTTTGAGAAGGAGATCACGGACTACGAACTTCTCGTCAAGGTCAAGAAGACCTTCGAGCCTTACAACAACCTTTGGCAGACTGCCGCGGCCTGGCTCAAGGCGTACAAGGTCTGGACAGAGGGAGAATTCACGGCTATCGACGCCGAGGGCTGCGAGCGCCAGGTCGAGACCAACCTCACAACCATCTCTAAGACTGTTCGATTCTTTGAGCAGCAGGGCATGCCGGCGCAGTCGAAGATTGCCACCGAGATCAAGAAGCAGGTCACTGGGTTCCGCCCCAATGTTCCGTTGGTCATCGCTCTCCGCAACCCCGGAATGCGCGAGCGTCACTGGGAATCCCTGTCCAAGAACCTCGGCCTTTCCAACCTCGCTCCCGACGATGACACCACTCTCAACTCTTACCTCGAACTCGAGCTTGGGGATAACATGGAAATGATCACCAAGGTCGCCGAGGCCGCTGGAAAGGAGTACCAGATTGAGTCCGCTCTCGACAACATGGTCAACGAGTGGGATGGTCAGGACTTGCAGATCCTTGCCTACAAGGAGACCGGCACCGGCATCCTCAAGGGCGTCGACGAGGTCAACGCGATCCTCGACGAGCACGTTACCATGACGCAGGCCATGGCCTTCTCCGCATTCAAGGGACCCTTCGAGGAGCGCATTGAATCGTGGAACTCGAAGTTGTACATGGTTTCCGAGGTCCTCGAGGCCTGGCTCAAGGTCCAGCGCGACTGGCTATACTTGCAGCCCATCTTCGAGTCCCCGGACATCAACAAGCAGCTCCCTACGGAGGGCCGCAAGTTCGCTAACGTCGACAAGATGTGGAGGTCCACCATCTCCTCGGCCAAGTCCAACCCCGTCGTCCTTGAGTTCTGCGACAACGAGAAGCTCCTCGACAAGTTCAAGGATTGTGCCAAGTTCCTTGACCAGGTCCAGAAGGGACTTAGCGACTACCTTGAGACCAAGAGGAGCGTCTTCACTCGCTTCTACTTCCTCTCTAACGACGAGCTGCTTTCCATCCTGTCTGAGTCCAAAGACATCGACCGCGTCCAGCCTCACCTTAAGAAGTGTTTCGAGGGCATTAATGAGGTCAAACTCGACGAAGATAACATCATCACGCACATGATTTCCCCCGAGAAGGAGGTTGTGCCTTTCACCGATCCCATCGACCCCAATGGCCAGTCGGTCGAGTTCTGGCTCCTCGAGGTTCAGAAGAAGATGCGTCTCTCCATTCACGACGTGATGCGCGACGCCATTATCGACTACACTGTCACGCCCCGTACCGAGTGGATGCAGAGCTGGGGCTCCATGTTTGTGCTTAACGGCAGCCAGAAGCACTGGACTGGCGAGATGGAGGACCTCTTCCTGTCCCACGGCGAGCAGGCCCCTACCGAAATGCTTACCAAGCTCAAGGCTCAACTTGCCGACATGGTGATCTTGGTCCGTGGAGAGCTCACCAAGGCCGCGCGTAATGTTGTCGGCTCACTCACTGTTATTGACGTGCACGCCCGTGATGTCATTATCAAGCTCGAAAAGAATAAGGTGTCGGTCAAAACCGACTTCCTCTGGTCCTCGCAGCTCCGTTACTACTGGGAGGACGACGACTTGTGGGCCGACATGGTCGCCGCTCGGCGCCCCTACGGCTACGAGTACCTCGGAAACACCTTCCGCCTCGTCATCACGCCCCTTACCGATAAGTGCTACTTAACCCTGATTGGCGCCCTTTCCTTGACCCTCGGAGGAGCCCCTGCTGGGCCCGCCGGTACTGGAAAGACCGAGACGACCAAGGATCTCGGAAAGGCTCTTGCGATGCAGTGCGTCGTCTTCAACTGCTCCGACGGCCTCGATTTCATTGCCATGGGCAAGTTCTTCAAGGGACTCGCCTCTTGCGGAGCCTGGGCCTGCTTCGACGAGTTCAACCGCATTAACATTGAGGTGCTCTCCGTCATCGGCCAGCAGATTGCGACCATCCAGCTTGCGCTCAAGAGGAAGGACGCCGAGCTCTTTTTCGAGGGCTCTCAGATCACCCTGGACGATGGCTTCGGTGTCTTCATCACCATGAACCCCGGTTACGCCGGACGCTCTGCCCTGCCCGATTCCCTCTCTGCGCTTTTCCGCCCCGTGGCGATGACGGTCCCCGACTACGCGCTCATTGGCGAGATCATGTTCTTCGCCTACGGTTTTGAGTATGCGAAGGAGTGCGGAGCTAAGATGGTCACCACCTTCAAGCTCTGCTCCGAGCAGCTTTCGTCTCAGCCCCACTACGATTACGGTATGAGGGCCGTCAAGACGACCATTACGGCCGCCGGTAACCTCAAGCGCGCCGAGCCCGATGGTGATGAGATGGTCCTCCTCTTGCGCGCCTTGCAGGATGTCAACATCCCCAAGTTCCTCGCCTTCGACCTTCCCCTCTTCGCGGGTATCATCTCAGATCTTTTCCCCGGCAAGAAGAGGCCCACGCTCGATTATGGTTCTCTTTTCGGAGTCATGAAGAACGTGCTGACCAAGAACGGCCTGCAGGCGCTGCCCTGGTTCGTCGGAAAGGTCATCGAGCTCTACGAGATGATCGTTGTGCGTCATGGCCTCATGCTTGTCGGGCCCACTGGCGGAGGCAAGTCCAGCAACCTCAAAGTCTTGAAGGAAACCCTGACGCAGCTCAAGAAGTTCAACATCCCGGGATTCGCTTACGAGAACGTCATCGTCTACCAGCTTAACCCCAAGTCCATCACCATGGGACAGATGTACGGAGAGTTCGACCCCAACACGCACGAGTGGCAGGACGGCATCATGTCGACCATGTACCGCTTGGCGTCTTCTTCCCCAACTCCCGAGCGCAAGTGGATGCTATTCGATGGACCCGTCGACGCCATCTGGATCGAGAACATGAACACCGTCCTCGACGACAACAAGAAGCTCTGCCTCAACAGTGGAGAGATTGTCAAAATGTCCGCTGAAATGACCATGATGTTCGAGGTCGAGGACCTTGCCGTCGCGTCCCCCGCCACCGTGTCCCGTGTCGGGATCATTTACATGGAGCCCGCTTCGCTCGGCTGCGAGGTGCTGCTCCGTTCTTGGATCGAGAAGCTCCCCCCTGGCCTCAAACCCGCGACTGTCACCAAGCTTCGCTTCCTCTTTGACCAGTACATGGAGTCTGGCATCGCCTTCCTCCGCAGCAACTTGAAGGAGCTCGCCCCCACTTGCAACAACAATCTCGCGCAGTCGCTCATGCGCATTCTGGACTGTTACATGGAGAGGTACTACATCAAGGAGGGTAGGGACGACCCCACGGATTCTGATTTCCAGACCTTGGGCAAACAAATCGAGCACCTCTTCTTCTTCGCCCTCGTGTGGAGCGTTGGCTGCACCACCAACGAGAAGGGCCGTGCGGCATTCGATGGCTGGCTCAGGAGCGAGATGGAGTCCAACAGCCAGGAGGCGCTGTTCCCCGATGAGGGCATGGTCTACGACTACAGCTACGACCTCGAGAACAGCAAGTGGGTGTACTGGATGAACACCATCAAGAAGTACGAGATCGACCCCAAGGCTTCCTTTGCCGAGCTTGTCGTTCCCACCAACGATAGCGTTAGGAACAACTACCTCATGGACTTGCTCTTGATGAAGCAGAAGCACGTGCTCATGGTCGGAGAGACCGGTACAGGAAAGACCATCAACATCAGTCAGTACATCCTTGGCCAGTCCAAGATCGGTATGATGGAGAAGCCCATCGACTCCAACTGCATCCCCGTCAATATCGCCTTCTCGGCCCAAACTTCTCAGAACATGACCCAGGACATGCTCGATGCCAAGATGGAGAAGAGAAGGAAGGGCATTTTCGGCCCTGCTGCCGGGAAGCAGTACATTGTCTACGTTGACGACTTGAACATGCCCAAGCGTGAAGAGTATGGAGCCCAGCCTCCCATCGAGATCTTGAGGCAGTGGTTCGACCAGAGCGGCTGGTACGACAGGAAGGAACTCACGTTCCGCACCATCATTGACCTCACCTTCATCTGCTCCATGGGACCGCCCGGAGGAGGAAGGCAGGACGTGACCGCTCGCTTCTTGCGCCACTTCAACATGATTGGCTACGTGGAGCTCTCGGACGCCAGCAAGGCAATCATATTCGAAACGATTCTCGGAGACTTCCTCGGCCACTTTGAGGCCAGGGTCGACAACTTGGTCAAGCCCATGGTCTCGGCTACCATTGACCTGTTCAACAACATCATAGAGTCTCTGTTGCCCACTCCTGCCAAGTCGCACTACACGTTCAACCTTCGCGATCTCGCTAAGGTTTTCCAGGGAACTCTCATGTGCGAGCCGAAGAAGGTCACTGGCGGGGAGGACGTCGTGCGGGTTTGGGTCCACGAGTGCAAGCGCGTCTTCGCCGACCGTCTCACAAACGCTACCGACCACGAGTGGTTTGAGAAGACCACGCGGAATCTGGTCAGCACCAAGTTCGAGATGGACTACGACGAGATCGTGAACGTCGAGAGGCTCATTTACGGCGACTACATGATCCGTGGCGCCGATCCGAGGCTGTACGAGCAGGTTATGGACATGGCGAAGCTCAAGCTTACCATCGAGGAGTACCTCGAAGACTACAACACCGACCAGCGCGGCGCGGGCATGCCCTTGGTCATGTTCATGGATGCCATCGAGCACGTTAGCAAGGTTGCGAGGGTGCTGCGCCAGCCCATGGGCAACTGTCTGCTTCTCGGAGTAGGCGGTAGCGGCCGTCAGTCTATGACGAAGCTCGCCACCTACGTCAGCGGCTTCAAGATGTTCCAGGTTGAGATCGTCAAGGGATACGGCATGGCCGAGTGGAGGGAGGATGTCAAGAATTGCCTGCTCGTTGCCGGTACGAAAAATGTGCCCACCACCTTCCTCTTCTCCGACACCCAGATTGTCGACGAGACCATGCTCGAGGACATCAACGGCATTTTGAACGCCGGAGACATTCCCAACCTGTACAATGCCGAGGACCTCGACACTATCTCCTCCGCTTGTCGGGTCGACTGCCAGAGGAAACAGCTTCCACCCACGAAGATCAACATCTTCAACCAGTACTTGCTGAAGGTCAGGGCTAACATCCACGTCTGTCTTGCCATGAGTCCTTTGGGCGAGGTTTTCAGGGACAGACTGCGAATGTTCCCTTCGCTGGTGAACTGCTGTACCATTGACTGGTTTACCGAGTGGCCGGCCGAGGCGCTTCAGGGCGTCGGAATGAGTCAGCTGCAGGACAGCGGGATGAAGTTGGACAACATGGAGGGAATTGTCGAAATGTTCAGGTTCATCCATCAAAGTGTCGAGCAGAAGAGCAAGGAATTCCTTGAGATTTTGAGGCGCCACGCCTATGTCACCCCCACCAGTTACCTGGAGCTCCTGGGCTCGTTTAAGACCCTTTACGCCTTCAAGAAGGACGAGGTCGGCACGAAGGCTAACAGGCTGCAGATCGGTCTCGACAAGCTCGCCAGCACCAAGAGTATGGTCGGAGGCATGAAGGAGGAGCTCGCGATATTGAAGCCCCAGCTTGTCCAGACAACCAAGGAGGTTGAGGAGATGATGGTTCACATCGCCGCCGAGAAGGAAGAGGCCGACAAGGTCAAGGCCAAAGTCGAGGTGGAGGAGAAGATCGCTACCGAGAAGGCCACCAAAACTCAGGCCATCAAGGACGATGCTCAGAAGGATTTGGACGAGGCCCTTCCCGCTTTGGACGAAGCCGTCAAGTGTCTCGACGCCCTGAAGAAGAGCGACATTGACGAAGTCAAGAGTTTGAAGACCCCCCCTTCGGGAGTCGTCTTGACGTTGAAGGTCACTTGCATGTACTTCGGCGTCAAGCCCAACAAGAAGAACGACCCTGATAATCCGGGAAAGAAGATCGAGGACTGGTTCGGCGCGGGCAAGGACAACTTGCTCACCAACGCGGGAACGTTCATGGACAGCCTGAAGAAGTACGACAAGGACAACATTCCTAACTCTGTCATCAAGAAAGTAGAACCCTTCATGACGGATGAGGCTTTCACCCCCAAGATGATCGAGAAGGCGAGTAAGGCCTGCACGGCTATTTGTATGTGGGCGAGGGCGATGTACAAGTACCACACCGTGGCCATCAGCGTCGCGCCCAAGAAGGCGGCACTGGCGGAGGCGCAGGCCGAGTTGGATGTTGTGATGGCCCAGCTCGCTGAGAAGCAGAGCTCTTTGGCCAAGATCATCAACAGGCTCGCCGAGCTGGAGGTCAACTACGAGGCGAGTGTCAAGAAGCTCGAGAGCCTCAAGGCCCAGGCGACCAAGTGTGAGGTCCAACTCGCCAACGCCGACAAGTTGATCGGTGGACTTGGAGGAGAGGAAATCCGCTGGAAGGAGACGGTGGCAGTGCTGAGCCAGGAGCTCAAGAACGTCATCGGCAACATTCTCGTTTCGGCCGGAACGGTCAGTTACCTCGGACCCTTCACGACTGTTTTCAGGAATGATATTGTGACCATGTGGCACGAGACCCTGGTCAAGAACAGCATCCCTCACACGCCCGGTTGCAACATCATCAACACGTTGAGCATTCCCGTGGTCTTGAGGGGCTGGCAGCTCGCTGGATTGCCCACTGACCAGCTGAGTACTGAGAACGGTCTCATCATGGACAAGAGCAGGCGATGGCCTCTGTTCATCGACCCTCAGGCGCAGGCCAACAGGTATGTTAAGAATCTGGGCAAGGACAAGGAGAGGTGCCTGAACGGCATGGACGTCATCAAGTTGACGGACAAGAACTTCTTGAGAGGCCTGATCAACGGCGTGAGGTTCGGAAAGTGGGTCCTTCTTGAAAATATTAAGGAGGAGCTCGACGCGAGTCTCGAACCCATCTTGCTGCAGCAAACGTTCAAGCAGGGTGGGCAGGACATGATGAAAATCGGAGAGGACAACGTCCCCTACGACGAGAACTTCAGGTTCTACATCACCACCAAGATGCCCAACCCGCACTACGCGCCCGAGGTCCAGGTCAAGGTTTCGCTGCTGAACTTCAGTATCACGCAGATCGGACTCGAGGAGCAGCTCCTCAACGTGGTCGTCGAGGAGGAGATGCCTGAGCTCAGTGAGCAGAGGACCAAGTTGATGATTGAGAACGCCGCCATGGACAAGCAAATGTACGACATCGAGAGTCAAATCTTGAAGTTGCTCAGTGAGAGTACCGGAAATATTCTGGACGACACCGTCCTGATTGAGACTCTGGCCGACGCCAAGAAGACCAGTAACGAGATCGCCGAGAAGATGGAGGAGGCCAAGGTCACCGAGGCCGAGATCTTCAGCAGCAGTGAGGAGTACAGGCCCGTGGCCAACCGCGCGTCTTTGCTCTACTTTTGCATCTCTGATTTCGCCACCGTTGACCCCATGTACCAGTACAGTCTACAGTGGTTCACTTCCTTCTTTATTAGATGCATCGGCAACACGCCGAGTGCCAAGGACACACCCCAGAGGCTGTTGAATTTGAACGCCTATTTCACCTTCGCGTTGTACCAGAACATCTGCAGGAGCTTGTTTGAGACGCACAAGATGCTTTTCTCGTTCTTGCTGACCATCAAGATCATGCAGGGTGAGAACAGGGTGGATGCAGAGGAGTGGAGATTTTTAATCAGCGGAATGGCCCCCGGAGGGGTGACCGCGGAGAACCCCGACCCAGACTGGATCGACGCCAACATGTGGAGCGGAATTTTGGCCTTGAGTAGCCTTCCGTTCTTCAAGGGCTTCGAGAAGGACTTCGTCGACAATTTGCAGAAGTGGAAGAAGGTGTTCGACAGCTCAGATCCCCAGACAATGACGTTCCCTGGCGGCAAGTACGGAGGCGATCTGACCGGGCTCAGGAGGATGTGCATCTTGAGGTGCCTGAGGCGCGACAAGATCATGGCCGCCATGAGCAACTTCGTTGTGAACGAGATGGAGCAGAAATTCGTCGAACCTCCCGTGTTCGACCTGAAGGCTTGCTACGAGGACAGTGACAGCGTCACTCCTCTCATCTTCGTCCTGAGTAGCGGTAGTGACCCCATGAAGGACCTGCTCATGCTTGCCGATAGCATGGGAATGAGCGACAAGCTCAAGGCCATCGCGTTGGGCCAGGGCCAGGGAGTCGCCGCAACTAAGATGATGGAGAGCGGCCAGGCCAACGGAGACTGGGTGTGCTTGCAGAACTGCCACTTGAGCATCAGTTGGATGCCGGAGTTAGAGAGGCTGTGCGAGGAGACCGTGAAGGAGAAGACGGACGGGGACTACAGGCTTTGGCTCACGAGTATGCCCTCCCCTGCCTTCCCCACCGCCGTCCTGCAGAACGGCGTCAAGATGACCAAGGAGCCGCCCAAGGGAATGAGGGCGAACTTGAAGAGCAACTACGTCAAGATGAGCGACGATGCGATTTGGTGCACCAGCAAGCCCGAGAAGTACAGCAAGCTTCTGTTCGCCCTCTGCTTCTTCCATGCCACTGTGGTGGAGAGGAAGAAGTATGGGCCATTGGGATGGAACATTCCGTACACTTTCAACGAGACCGATTTGGACATCACGCAGTCGCAGCTCTTCACCTACGTGGACCAGTTCGACGAGGTGCCGTACCAGGTCATGCAGCAGCTTGCTAGCGTGGTCAATTACGGAGGAAGGATTACGGACGACAAGGACATGAGGACTAGCGACATCATCGTCGCCGACTTCATGTGCGAAAAGGCCTTGGCCGACGACTACAAGTTCAGCGCCAGTGGTTTGTACTACAGTTTCAAGGGAGACGAGGACAACATCCACCAGAGCTACTTGGACTACATTGACAGTTTGCCCATCGAGGCCGAGCCCGAGGTGTTCGGCATGCACAGCAACGCCAGTATCACGTGCGATATGAACGACGCCGACAACAACTTTAAGATCATCGTGAGTCTGCAGCCGAGGGCTGCGGGTGGAGCGGGCATGAGCAGGGAGGATATAATCTATAACATCGCCGACGAGATGGAGGCTAAGGTGTCCCCTCCGTGGGACATCGAGGCCGTGGGCATGCTCTACCCTGTTAGCTACAACGAGTGCCTCAACACAGTGTTGATTCAGGAGGGGCAGAGGTTCAACAAATTGACCGTCGCCATTAGGCACAGTCTGCCCCAGCTCAAGAAGGCGTTGAAGGGACTGGTGGTGTTGAGCGCCGAGTTGGAGAGCATGGGTAACAACTTGTTCAACCAGTTCGTCCCCGCCAACTGGACCAAGGTATCTTACCCGAGTCTGAAGGGTCTCGGGCCCTGGTTCAGCGACTACATGGCCAGGATCAAGTTCGTCAACGACTGGATCGAGGAGGGAGCGCCGCCGGTCTTCTGGATCAGCGGATTCTTCTTCCCCCAGGGTTTCATGACAGCGGTCCTGCAGAACCACGCCAGGAGGTACACGATGCCCATTGACACGGTGAGCTTTAGCCACCAGATGAAGGAGGAGCTCGCTAGCGAGCTCACAACCAAGCCCAAGGACGGCTGCTACATTGACGGCCTGTTCTTGGAGGGTGCCAGGTGGAGCAAGCAGGAGGAAAGCTTGGTCGACCCTAGGCCCAAAGAATTATTCTCGCCAATGTGCGTGATTCAATTGAAGCCGGAGCAGTTCCTGGAGACCCCCTCCGAGGGTATCTACAGGTCCCCAGTGTACAAAGTTTTGACCAGGACGGGAACGTTGAGTACAACAGGTCACTCAACGAACTTCGTCTTCTGGCTCAACATCCCTAGCAACAAACCCACGATTTACAGAAACAGCCTCGTGTCCGAGACCAACGCCCAGGTTAAGTTCTGTGACAATAGCGAGTGGATTAAGGGAGGAGTGGCGTGCTTCTGCGCGCTGAAATATTAATAATAGAAAGGTGGGGGTGTGGGGGTGGTGTGGGGGATAGGGGGGTAGAGGGGTGGGTTAGGTGGGGTGAGACACAAAAAACAAAGGTGGTGGAATGCGCCGCGCGCTTGATGATTTGGGGGGGGCAGGGACTGGGACGCCGGTGACCTTCTCTTCTATTTCGAATTATAGCCTGCTGAGGCCGTTCAAAGCTATTGAACTGAAAAAAAATTAAAACTCAACTCTATTGTAGAATTAAACGACTTGACTTTTGTCTACTTCTTGAATTTCTACTTCGTGAATTTTGGAAAGACGTCCGGCTCCCTCCCCCTCCCCATCCAAATGCTTCCCCCTCCCTCCGCAATATCCCTCATCGCCCTCTTGACCGTCATGTGCAACCTCATAACGACCTTATTACGTTGCTCCATCTCCCCTACCACTTCCCCTCCCGGCGTCTCCCTCGTCACGCCTATTGTGTTCCAGAACCTCACCTCCTCCCTCGTCTCGAGAGGCATGTAAACATTAACTTCATCAGAACCCACGTACAACCTATAAATAAACTCCGACATCTTCAAAAGAAAAGCAGGATTACCCCTCAAAGAGGTTGGGGCGGGAAGAATAGACGGCGACACAGGAGGCCGGAGGTTCACCACGCGGGTGAGCAGAGTCGAACCCTGGTTAAAAAATTCGTGCTCGGACCGTCGTGGGACGAACGATTCAGGCATCGAAGGGAGGAAAAAAAATTGGGGAAGAACGTCGGGGTTCGGGGTTGGTGAGAGAGGAGACGTTTCGGGGTATTCCTCTCTTTTGTTTTCTTCGTTCGTGTTGGCAACCCCGGACGGGAAGACCTGCTTTTTAGTCACCTTGAAATCGAGGAAAGAAGAGTAGCAACCTTCAATCGACCTCAATGTCAATTCAGCAGAGTCCAGCGCGGTCATAGCCGGTGTAGGGTTGGGAGGGAAGAGGAGGGAGGGAGAGGGGGAACAGACGTGCGAGCGGGAGAGGTGATTGCATCGGTCTGAGGGTTGATTTTTGGTTTTAGGGGAGTGAGGAAAAGGGTCAGCCTTCAGCGAGAAGGAGTTTGGGGGTTTGGATGTGGGGCGGCGCACCTGAACAGTAGAAATGGGTTTGGCAGCCGGGGCAGGGAAACAGGTCCGTGGAATTCTCGGAGGCGAAGCAGCGGCCGCAGCGGAGAGAGTACATGGTGAAATTCCTGGAAGTGAATCTTGAAGGAAATAATGGGGAAAATTGGGAACTGAATTGTTGAAAATGACTTCCCTTGTTGCTTATTGCTTATGCTATTCTTTCTTGCTTTATTCAATTCCCCCCTAGAAAAAAGAAGGTCTAGTGTTGCCCTAAACACTCCCACAATCCTCAATAACGATATCAACCTTCGGCTTGTCGCTCTCCCCCTTCTCTACGTCCTCAATTTTGCGCACGATGTCCATGCCCTCGACGACCTTACCGAAGACGACGTGCTTGCCGTCGAGGTGGGGGGTGTCGCGGGAGGTTATGAAGAATTGGGAGCCGTTGGTTCCGGGGCCGGCGTTGGCCATGGAGAGCTGACCGGCTTCGGTGTGCAGCAGGTCGAAGTTCTCGTCGTCGAACTTAATTGAATTGTTAATTGTTGTCGGGCGGGGGGTGGGAGTTAGTTTCACTCTTGTTCGTTTTTTTGTGCGGGTTTGACGTTCTATGCGTTTCTCACCTTCTCCCCGTAGATGCTCACGCCGCCCGTTCCGTTATGATTGGTGAAGTCCCCTCCCTGAATCATAAAGTCCTTGATGACCCTGTGAAACGTGCTCCCCTTGTAGCATAGGTCTACTCCGTCCTTGGTCTTCCCCGCCTCGCCGGTGCATAGCTGGATGAAGTTCTTGGCGGTCTTAGGGACGATATCCTCGTACACCTGCATGACGATGCGGCCGAGGGCCTCGTCGCCCTGCTTCATGTCGAAGTAGACCTTCGGGTTGTCCGCGGACGGCTGACGGACGACCTTGGGACCCTGCGACGAGCGAAGCGAGACGAGGAGCGAAGTGACGAGTTAGAATAACATAATATAGCAGTGCAGAAGTCCCGGAGACGGACCATGACATCTCTCACCTTCTTCTCGTCGTACATGCTAACTTTTCCGAAGAGGCCGCCGAAGGCTGCCTTCTCCTTCGCCTTGGCGTCCTTCTTCTTCTGCTTGTAGTCGGCGAGGGCGACCCTGACGGCCTTGTCAGTGGGTGCGAGCTTGTAAGCTTGCATGAGGTCGTCCTTAGCCTCTTCGAGGAGGCCGAGTTCCATCCTGTTGGTTGGCGTGCGAAGTGAGGTTAGAGCGTTAGCGAGTACCGAGGGAGCGAAGCCGAGGGAGCGAAGCGACCGAGAACCCCCAAAGTGAATATATATTGTATATATATATATATTATGTTAAGATCAACTTCTCACCTCGCAACTCCGCGACGGTACAAGCACTTGACATGCTCCGACTGTTCCTTAAGAACTCTTCCGCACGACGTGATAGCGCTGGAGTAATCCTTCTCCTTGATGAAGCACATCGCCGCGTTGCTCATGCAGCTTGTGAAGAGGTTGTCGGCTTCTTCGCCTTCGATGGCACCGTCTTCGTCGGTGAAGTAGGAGGAGACGGAGTCGTAGAGGGAGGCAGCTTCGGAGAAACGCTTCTCTTTGAAGAGGCCGGTGGCCTCGTCCTTGATTTTCTTGCACTTCGAGATCTATGTGGGGAAGAGGGTTTGTAATGTGTTAGTTAGTTTAATTTGACAGAAGCGAGTACCGAGGGAGCAAAGCGACCGAGAACCCCCACGTGAATATATAACTATCTAGATTATATTACGCGCCTCACCTTCTCCTCGTTACTGAGTTCCCATATCTCCTTCTCCTTCTCCCCGAACTGTATCATCTCAACCTCAAAGCACAACGTCGCACCTCCAGGTATCTTCGGAGGGCTTCCGGACGCGCCGTAACCGTACTCTGCCTTGAGTACGATGGTAGCCTTTTCGCCTTTATGCATTGCTTGGAATGCGACGTCCCACGCTTTAATGACTTGACCTTGTCCTACGGTGAATTTGAAGACTTGACCACGGTCGACGCTCGAGTCGAATTTATCACCTGTCGGGTCGTTTATGTAGCCTGTGTAGTGGGCTTGGACTTCGTTGCCGGGGACGGCGTAGCCGGAGGATGGGTCGCCGGGTGTCGTTACTTTCTTGAGGATACCGCCGTCGAGGGAGGGGGAGATGTCTACCCATTCGGGACTGGAGGTGAAGGCGCTCATTGTATACTGTTTTCTAGTGGGGAGAGAGGGCAATAGAGGTTCTGTTAGGGTTTGTGACGGAGGCTGGACGGAGGCAACGTTTTCGACAGAAGGGAAGCGTCAAAATTGCGAGAAATTCGTTGGTGGAACGGGGACATTGAAGTCTACGTAGGATGGAATAAAGGGTCGTAAGGGGGGCACAGGCGCGATTTGCACTCACACTTATTTTTTTCTCTCAATAGAATGGATTAGAATAGAATAGAAGAAAGTTTGTGTGAAATGCCCTGAAAAAACCTTGAAAGTCCTGTTCACGTGCTCGAGTTCCAGCTTTTCCTGGCTCCATTTCCTTGCGTCGACCTCGAGTTCTGCGACTCTTAGTCCGTAGTCGACTTCCACCGCTTCCAGTCGAGCCTCAAGCTCCTTCACGCTCCTCTCCGAGTCCTGCGCGGTTATTGCCGCCATCCGCAACTCTCCCTGAGTCAAGACAAGCTTGCTCCGAGTGGCCTCCAAAGCCTGTCTACTACCGCTCAACTCGGCCTTGAGCGCCTGCTCCTCAAGCCTGCAAATAACAATGCATCGTTCCTTCTTGTTGATAATATGTGTGCTGTCGAGCGGTATCACATGCTTCAATACATGTTTCAATCTAGGCCCTCGTGCACTTAAAACTTCCGTATCCTCCTTCACTCTATCCTTGACACCTGACTCCCTTCCTGACTCCTCCTCTTCACTAACAGCGTCACTCCTAAACTCTCCTTCCCAACCTCTCTCCTCCCTCCTCCCAAAACTAAAAACCCTCGAAGCCAGTTACTCCCCAACCCCCCAATCCCGCTCCGATCTCTTAGGCGATTACGAAGTCCTTCGAACCTTCAACCCCTCCAGCCCTGATAAAAACTCAAACGCAGCTGGCGGTAAATGGGTCAAAGAATCCGGTGGTAAGAAACATATTACATTTCACGCAACCCTTTATCCTCTACTTAAAATTTCACCCTAACCCTCCTCTCTCTTTAGTAACCTCTCGTATCTTCAAACTCCAAGGTTTATACCAGAACATAATCCTCGAAGGTTCTTCAACTTCCGCAGTTAACCTCGTGCTTTTAAGTATTTTAAGTAGGTTTATATGCGTTGCTGTAGTCTTGAAAGGTGAATGTAAATTTTTATCTGAGACAGAAAGATCAGAAATTGTTCAAAAAAGAAAAACAGATGGTGGCTTAACTAGCAACACTGTTAGAGCCGAATTCGGTAGTCCGATGTTGAGAATAAGTTTATTCGGTTTCAAGAGTATTCTCGGTATAACAGCTATGATTGGACCTACTTCTAAAGTAATACTTGACGCGAGTTACGTCGACGATAAATTGAGGGTAGGGAAGGGAGCTAGTGGTGTGAGGTTTTTGCTGAAGAGGTGTGTGGAAGGGGAGGAGAAGGATGTTTGGAGGAGGGTTGTGGGAAGTAAATTCGTCGTGAGGAAGAGGGGGATAATTAGTTCGATGATGCTATTTGGGGGAGCTATGTTGCTGAGGGGAGGAAAATTTGGGAAGGTTTTTGGGTTGAGCCTATTGACACTTGCGGCCGCCATTGTTAAGTCGACGGGAGGCATCGAGGAGGGCGAGCAGGAGGAAGTTTAGCATGTATTGAAAATATGACGTTCATTTTCCTGTTCTAAATCTTTCTACCCGTTGATCTGCTTCTTCTCCTTCTGCTTCTGCTTATCTCCCAGCGCCACGATGACCGCGCAAGCCACTCCCACACTGACGATCGGCACCCACGTCATGACATCCTTAACGAACCGACCGCATTCGTCTTCATCCCCTTCCTCGTCGTCGCACTTTGTGTCCCTAACGTTCTGAATGTAAAGCACCACTACTCCGCTACTAAGTTTATCCGTAAAGCTGTGACGACGGGATAAAAATTCGCACATTCATTAGAAAACATGAAAAAAGTCATCGTCGAAGTGTGTGTGTGTGGTGTTCCCTGGCGTTCGCCTCTCACCTCATACAACCATACACGAAAGCCGAAGTGCTCACATTATCACCAACTAAATCATTTACTTTACCAACCCCCGTAACCATAACCAAACTATTACCCACACCGAAAAAAATAGCTATAATATACATACCTATATCCTCAAATCCGCTCTCCTTCAAAAAGAAACACCCCACGCACCCTAAACCCGTGATACCTCCTCCAATAATATAAGTAATAGTTTTCCCGAATTTTTTAGTAATCCTCTTACTGAAACTCGTTAAAATAAAGCTGCTAACATACATAGTCAACGGCACGAGTGCTAGAGTAACGCTAGGTGATTGGAGGTGTTCTAGGAGGTAGAAGGTTATGTAAACGTTTATTATGTTTATTAGGAGACGGGTTGACATGTAGATTAAGGCTGTGGGGTAGAAGAGGGGGGTTTTTAACCATTGGAAGGGGGAGGTTATTGTTTCGTCTGGAGTTGAGGAGGGGACTTGGATGGAAACGTCGTCTTTAGAGGGAAGACCGGAAGGAGGTAAGAGAGCTTCATTATATAATTCATCGCTAAGGCATTTCAAGCTATCTCCACCTCGAATCTGAGAGTTCTTTGAAGCGCAAACGCTTGACATACCCCTGTAAAATATTACGTTACATACCATACCAACGCTGACGCATATAATACCTAAAACCCTCCACTTCTCTTCCGAATTATATCCTTTAGGTTCAAACTCCGACAACAAAATCAAATACGATAAAAAAGCCAACACAGAAGTCAAAACAGTAACCCCATAACGCTTACTCGTAAGCGTAACCCTTTCGAGTTCGTGGTCTGTTAGATCAGGGATGAGAGCTAAATGGTTTACTTGTACCCAAGCCCAACCTACGTTGAATAAACCGGCGCTTAAAGAGTAATAGCTTGTAGTTAAAGGTTTGTAGGTTGTGGGGGAGGTGCCTTCGTTGAATTCTGGGGGGGGGAATATCCATACGCATGAGAAGAATGTAGTTACTAGGAACGTACCGATTAGATGTTGGTAGGTTCGAGGGCAGAGGTTCCAAGTTCGCCATTTTACGCCGAGACCGGAGTCGGAGACGAGGCCGGCTATGGGGGTGGATATTGCGTCGAAGATTTGACCGGAGAGCATGCAGATACCGGAGGAGGAGGGGGGGAGATAACGGAGGGTCTCGAGGTAGATTAGGAGGTAGGTGAACCAGAGGGAGGAGGAGAGGTCGTTTTGAGCGTGGCCTAGGGAGAAGGCGAAGGTCTGCGGTGGGGGGGGGGGGGGGGGGCGAGGAGCGGAGCGACGAGTCAGAAATAGCGGGCGCGGGTGGGCTGGTGTTATGCGGCATTGCGCCGGACGATAATGTAACGTTAATCAGTCGCGCCTTCTGTTCAACCCGTCTCCTTCCTCCTGTGACTAACCTGTTCATCCGTCAAAGTCCTCCCATCCTTAGTCTCCTGCCTCTCCCTCTCTTCCGTTAGTAAAAGCGGCTGTGACAAGGGAGCCGAAAAGGGAACATCTAAAGACTCCCTGGGTGAATTATTCCTCGAGCTATTCCTCGAGCTAGAGAAGGAACCACGGCTTAAAGAACGAGCGCGCTGATCGGATGCTATTAGGAGATCAGAGGAGGAAGACATTGACGTTACCGAGAACTTTAAGGACTTTACTTTAAGGCGTTTACTTTAAGATTATAGTTAGGGGGAGTGAAGGAGGTGGCGGAAAAGGAGCGGGCAGATAGTAGTAATAGCGTTGTTTTGACTTTTATAGTTTAAGGCGCTCCGACTGACTTTTAATACCTATATTTGTGATGCTATGAAGGATTTGATGGCTGTGATAAAGTAAGCGTGGTCGACGATGTCGTTAATAGGACAATAATGGGTCCAGCGATATGCCCAAAATGATTAGCAAAACATTGATGTCAGTATTAGTATACCTGTTTAGTGTCAGTAATGGACTACATGGCCGATTTAATGCACGCAGCGCTATCCCACCTGACTTATCGTTGATCTGTCGTGCATGCACGACTCTCTACGAGGACGAAGTAAAGTGTCAAGGCTTCAGTGAGGTCGCTTGATCAGAGGCCCCCTTCCATAATATATTCATGTCACATGAACGCTAAGAGTATCATAGACAACGTTGGCATTCTAATGACATTATATCTAAGAGCGGTTTACACACAAATTAGCAAACTGGTCAGCGAAACTGATCAGCAAAACTGATGAGCAAATGCGTGATAGAAGAAAGGCCATTCCACGCTTTACCTTAGGGTCGTCGTAGTAACACTGAATAGCGCTGAAATACGAATCGAAATACGAATCGAAATGTCGTCCTAAACTTCTACGTTCAACACACGCTAACACACGCTACGCTGTCTACCCTGTCCTGTCTAACTCTTACTTCCCTTCCTCGCTTCCTCGCACACTCTCAACAGATATCAGCCCAAAAACTCAAACAACTCTCTGCTCATTACATTGCCATCCCAGCAAACAACAAACAATCGAAGCACGTAAAAAAATCAACATGTACAGCTCCTGTTTCATCCTCCTAAACGCGTCCGTCCTCCTCTTCCTCTTCACAACCCTACCAAACTCTCACTCCTTCCTCCTCCGTCCTCCTTCCTTCTTCCCTCCCCCCTCCTCCTCCCTCTCCTGCGCTGCCACCGACGACCTCGGCGTCGACGACTACTGTCTCCTCTGCGAAGAAAAGATGTCCAACACAATCTCTGCCCTCCAAACATCCCTCCAATCCCTCCGCACCGGCCGCGCTTCCCCTAACATTCTCGACAGGATTAACGTCGATTATTACGGTGCTCCTACGCCTTTGTCTAGTTTAGCTACTGTCAGCGTTAGTAGTTCTCAGCAGTTAACAGTCTCCCCATTCGATAAAAGTACAATCGGTGACATTGAGAAGTCAATCATCGAGAGTGATTTAGGTTTGATGCCTAATAATTCAGGGGACGTTATTAGGTTGAATATACCGCCGTTGACGGAGGAGAGGAGGAAGGAACTTATGAAAGTATGTAAAGGGATTGCGGAGGATGCGAAGGTGAGAGTGTGGGGAGAGTTAGGAGAAAGGATATTTTACGTGTGTATGGTGTTTGTTTCGATACGGTGACGTTATTAAAACTGACACTTACATTAAAACAAACCCTTTCTATTGCGAATCTCGTCGCGTGAATGGAGCAGGTGTCGGTGAGGAACGCGAGGAGGGATGCGGTTGATAAGTGTAAGAAGCTGGAGAAGAAGGGAGTGATCGGGGAGGATGAACTTAAGAATGGGGAGATTGATATTGATGAGCTGGCGAAGGGGTATGTTAAGAAGGTGGAGGAGGTGCAGAAGAGTAAGGAGGAGGAGTTGATGAAGGTTTAGGAAGAGGGGGGGGGGGGGGGGTTGAGATGTTGATTTGTAGGGCGGGGAGAAGAAAATTAAAAAGGTTGATTGCTGCATGAAGAAAAAAAAAACGTACTGAATACACCCCACTTTGATCACTTCAACTTGCCCTCTTTCTCTTTCTCCTCCCCTCCCCCGTACCTGGGCAAAATCCCCCCCCTCGTCCTCTCAACGTACTCGTCCCACTCTCCCCCGAAGGCCTCCCTCATAATCTTCTCCTCCCTTGGTATTCTCCCCGCAGCCACCCCCGAAGCTCCCACGAAACTCCCTCCCAAAATAACGTTCCCCGTGAGGAATAACCCTCCCAACGATGCCAGAAAGAACGCCAGATACATAGGGTGACGGATGCGAGAGTATATGCCTGTGGTTACGAGAGTTTGGGTGGATTTTGTCTCGACTTTCATTGACCAGTTTGAGCCGAGGGAGACGTGGGAGAGGTAGAGGGTTAAGATACCGAGGCAGAAGAGGGACGAGCCGAGGAGAGGGAGGGGACGGAACGTTAGGAAGGGGGGGAGCGAGATGGAGAAGTAGTACGTTATTAAACCGATGAGGTTCAGGAGGGGAAGCCAAATCAAGAGACGGTTCCTGGTTGGTTCCTTCGACGTTATTTCATCTGGCTTGAAGAAACTACCTTCGGTGCATGTCAGGGCGAAGTACGTGCGTATCCCTGCGTAGACTGTGTCGAGGAAGAAGAACGTTCGGCAGGAAGGAGAGAAACGACCGGACAGGTATGCGACGAGGCCGAGGGTAGAGCGAATCAAGAAAGCTAAGGCGTTAGGGTCCATGAGACTGGAGGTGTGAGGAGCTGGAGAGGGCGTCAGTGGAAGCAGTGGCATCAAAATACAAAGGCGAGAAGGCTCCGGTTGTTGCACTTCACCTTCTGGGATCTTTATACGACGATTTGGAGGACTAGAGTAAGTGAAGACTAAGATACGTTATGTTTCTCGAGGATGGAATAGCGCACAGCTATTGGAAAGCGTTTTGTGAACCGTCTTATAGCAAAATAACTTTCCAGAATAACTCAGATTGGATCCACCAAACTTTCCCATCAAATGCAAATTTTAGCAGTCTTCCTCGCCTCCACGCTGGCCCTCACCTCGGGTTTCACCACTCCTCCGACCGCTCAGCTAACCAAATCTCGCCTATTCGCGGAAGATGAGGCTACAGATGCTCCGGATGCTCCGGCACTTGCAGTAGGTAAGGCGTGTGCCTTGAAGACATGAATTTGAGAAGAAAATACGACGATTAGCGACAGCCGAATGTGCTGATGGCGAATTGCGCACATTCAGAGCCACCATCGGGCAATCATTTCACCAAAGAATGAGATTTTAAATGTTATCAAAGTATCTGGAGGCGTGGGTCTCGGGCGCACTTCTCTCGACAGAATCCTTTATACCGTATATATCTTTAACTAACCGTCGGCGTCACACTTCACAGCAAAGGGCGGCGCAATCGCAACGCTCGACGACCTCAAGAGCTTTGCAAACGACGCGAATCCGATCGTCAAGGTAAGTAGGTTGAAACCCTCAGAGAGGAGATGCTCATGATGACGGGGAAGGTTTGTGGAGCGTTGAGGGTGAATCTAACCTCTGCTTCGCGCAGTACTTCGACCCCTTGAACCTCGCTACATTCGAAGGCGGCTTCTGGGAGGAGGGGCAGGACGCCACCATCGGCTTCCTCCGCCACGCTGAGATCAAGCACGGTCGTGTTGCGATGGCTGCCTTCGTCGGCTACCTCGTCCACGCCCAGGGTTGGACCTGGCCATTCGCCATGCAGATGGACGGCACGGGTTGGCCCAAGCTGGAGTCTGTCGGGTCGGTCCCCGCGCTGTGGGACGCCCTCCCGCAGGCGAGCAAGTGGCAGATCATCCTCGCCATCGGTGCCCTCGAGGTTTGGGACGAGTACCAGTTCGAGGGCATTCCAGAGTCCAAGGAGCCCCACTACATGAGGTGAGGCGGCGCAATATGTGAACGATTTCTAAGTAATTTTGTGACGTTCACCTTTCTAACCTTGACCCGCTGAGCGAAGGGGAGGACAGCCCGGAAAATTCGCCAACAAAAAGGGTTCCATCTTCCCCCTCAATCTCTACGACCCATTCGGATTTAACGGCAGAATGTCCGAAGAGAAAAAGCAGAGGAGGCTAGTAATGGAGGTCAACAACGGGAGGTTAGCAATGATCGGCATCTTCGGATTCTTGGCCGAGGCTGCAGTCCCTGGCTCCGTTCCCCTTCTCAAGGGCCTCATCCCCGGCTACTCTGGAAACGTCATGATCCCGTTCGAGGGAGATTTCAACTGGTTCCCTGGAAATATCGCCGAAAATGTCGTCTAAATTGAGCCGTAAGCTTTTAGTTTATGCAGACGACGAAGAACACCCAACAAAACACACACACGCACACGCACATAATGATGAAATACAGTAATACTGGACTGGTGTGAAAACATTCATTAACAAAAACCAAAACAAACATTTGTCATGAAAACACCTTTTCCGCTCCCCTCAACAACCCTTAACCCCCCCCAATTTCTCTTTCCTTCCCTTATCACTCAATAACCATATCCTCCTCCCCCTTCTCCCCCATCTCCCTCCCAATCTCACACATCCTCCCCAACAACCCCAAAAGCTGCAACAGCGTAGCGTTCCCCTCCGCGATCCTAACATGCGCAAACCCAATCTCCCTCAAGAACTTCAACTTCATACTCTCCTGAAAATTCTGCGACTTCGTAACCTTAAATATCGTAGATATTATGTCGGAGCAGGAGTAACCCGTCGAGTAGAGGGATCGCATCGAAGAGACGGCGTTCTTCGTTTCACCGAGGGAACAGTATTTAAGGATTGACTTTACGGTTTCGGGGTGAGGCTGCAAAAACAAAACGAGAAAAGAAGAACAACAAAACGAGAGCGACCCCGAGCGAAAAACAATTATTAAGTGATTCGTTAAAAATAAGCATTAAAAAAAACCCGGTTAAAAACAAAACAAACACGTAATCAACACACATAACCCCCAATCCCTTACATAACTCACCTGATCACAAACCTTAAAAACATTCCCCTGATTAACATGTTCAAACCCGGCCCACGTCGCCTGTAAATTATTAATAGCGTTCCTCATATCCCCTTCCGCCGTGAATATAATAGCTTCTAAACCGTCAGACGTATATGAGACACCTTCGGATGTACAAACGTGAATGAGACGGGAGAGAACTTGAGAGTCAGAGAGACGTGTGAAACGGAGGATGGCGGCTCGGGATTGGATGGGTTCGATTATTTTTGAGGAGAGGTTGCAGGCTAACGCGAAACGGGTCGTGGAGGAGTAGACTTCCATGGTTCGACGGAGGGCTTGTTGGGCGGCGGTTGTCATGGAGTCGGCTTCGTCGAGGATTACGATTTTGTGACGGGAGGGGGGCAGAGTTATCTTTGATTGGGCGAAGGACTTTATTTTGTTACGGACGACGTCGATGCCGCGAGAGTCGGAGGCGTTTAGCTGGAGAGGAGGGGGAGGGGAAGGGGGAAGGGGGTGGGGTTAGAATGAAGAAGTCACTGTTGTCCATCCGTTTGCATTTGTAATCTCACCTCGAGTACTCCGACCTTACACTTGTCCCCCAAAAGCGCCAAAGCCAGAGCCTTAACGCTAGTAGTCTTCCCCGTCCCCGGCGGTCCGCTAACGATTAAATTGGGAAGGTTACCGTCCTCGGCGATGGCCTGGAGGCGGGAGGTCGTTTCCTCGTTTCCGACGACGTCGGAGAGGAGGGTGGGGCGGTACTTCTCGACCCACGGGAGTTCGAGGGGGGCGGACTTCTTGGAGGAGGAGGAGGAGGGAGGAGCGGGAGGAGAGACGGAGGATGAAGGCATTGGTAAGACTTCTGTGGACATTGTTATGAGCGACGCTGTGATGTGATGGTGGTGAGAGGGTTAGAAGGAGAAGGAGAGAAGGAGAAAGAGCGTTCTAGAATAGTACAGCGAGGTAGGGATAGAGGGAAGGGATCGAGGGAAGGGAAGGCCTCTTCGGAGGGAGGGAAGGCCTCTCTGTTTAGGTCGTAATGCTTGCTTGCTCCAAGGATAACGCCAACGGTCAACATTGGACTGGATTTTGTGGGGAATCGTGTTTACGAGATGGTGTTGGCGCAGAGTTTGACTGAACATTCTCACGTAGAAAGATTATAAGGTAGGAAGAGTGAAAAGTGAGGGAACTTTTTTCACTTTTCCTGGAAAGCGAATATACTCATCTGCTTTAGCTTTTTATCATTCACGATGCTTCGTACAATATGTCTATCGTTATTCTTGTTGTTATTAACGTGCAAATCAGTCAGTCCCTTCATGAGTCCCTTCATAAGTCCCTTCATGAGTCCTCCCTCTTCGTTCCAGCTCGTTCCTCACATCGTACATAATAATGCAGCATTTCATGCAGCATTTCATGCACATTATAACGGGCAGAAAATAAGCGGTAGCAGCACCATCAGTAGGCGTAGCTCACTTTATGCTAAAAAGCGAAAGCGAAAGAATTCGTACAACGATGATAACAACGATGACTACAACGATGATGATGATATCGCCCTTAAAGGATTGACAGAGGAGGAGGAGGTGAGTGAGCACACTATTATTATACCCGACGCCCGACCGAACACTGTGATGACGTATAAGTCAACTAACGTATAGCGCACACACTCACTTCACACGAGCAGTCAATCGTAAAATCCTTGCCAGACTTCGTCCTCCCCTCCCTCCAGGAGGAGAAGACGTCGTCGGATTCCCCCTCAACCCTCTCCCCCCCCGCCTCCTCCCAGCCGGTCCCCTCCCGCTCCACCACGGTCTCCTCCCTCCCCCCCCGCGACCTCTCCCTCGAATCAACCTTCACCTTCGACGCCGTCTCCACCCCCCTCCCAAAACCTCAGCAGCTCCTAAACAAAAAACGCAAGAAAAAAATTAACACAGACGTAGACAACGACACTCGATCATACGCCGAGCGTTTCGGTCCGTCGTCGTCCTCCCCCCCTCCTCCGTCGTTGAACCCTATCGAGAAACTGAGAGAACTCGTAACCCCTAAAACAAGTCCTGAAAAGAAGGAAATAAATTATCTTAAAATTCTTGAAAATTCTACGTGGGTAGGTATAGGTCTTCTAGTGTTATGGGAGGTTTACATTAACAGCCCATTATTCGAGAGAGCTGCACCTATGGCTCCTATCGTTTATTAAGATGATGTTATATTCCTCCCCCCTCCTTACGTTAAACCCTATCTTTCGAAACTGAGAGAACACTTGTAACCCCAACGTCCTGAAAAGAAGGAAATACAATTATCGAAAACAATTCGAGAACAATGAAGAAAGGGGGTAGGTATAGGTGTTCTAGTGTTGTGGGAGGTTTACATTAACAGCCTATTCTTCGAGAGAGCTGCACCTATGGCTCCTATCGTTATATTAAGATGATGTTGTATGTTGTATAACGTAAAAGAATGTTTGTTATGAAAGAGAAACAACAATGTTTATTTTATAGTTTTTTTTTCAAGGGTTCTTTGAGTCTTCTGTTCCTTCCATTGGTGTCGTACCATCACCTTCCCCATCATCTTCCTTCTTATCGTCTTTAAGTGAGTTAGCTATCGCGTCCTCAATTTCTTTATTTGACTTATCAGGATCAAAACCTCTAGTACCACCTTTACTCTGATCGAGTTGATATTCCTGTAAAAAAGGCGTCGATATATTACCCGTACTAAAGTCAAGAGTGTTGGAGGCGAGGTTTACGGAGCAGCGGTGGCGTTTTAGCATGTCTAGGCCGAGGAGGAAGTCCATGTTTTTGTCGCCGAGGCCTTTGTTGTCGTCCATTACTGTTACGGTCATTTGGAAGGTGCAGCCTTCGATTTCTATGTCGGCGAGGTGGACCTGTTCTCACGAAAGGCGTCGGATAGAAAACGACAGTTAGAAAAACAAAGGGGGTAGGCGAACAGCTTCATTCGGGGCACGATCAATGCGGCTCTCACCTTCCCTAGGATCTTGCTCTCGCCTACTCCGACTGCGACTCCGGCGAAACGCTCGTCGACGAGGTGGAGGATGCCGAGCTTCTCGGCGCATTTGTAGCTCATCACGGTCATCTGGGCGCCGGAGTCGACGAAGGCGACCTGCGAAAGAGAAGGACGAGTTAGAACCTTTTTAGCGGCTGTTAAGGGCGGAGAGAATTACTGAGCACAGTTGCTTCGTACCTGGTCCTTCCCGTTTATCTTGGCCTTGATGTAGAGCATGAGGACGCGGCCCATAGCCTCCGGAAAGGACTCCATCATCTCACGGTACTGTTCGTCGACGTTCTTCAACCTTATCTTCTCGCCGAAGTACTTGTTCGCCTCCTCGTCCATGGGGTTCGTACGGAGCCGTTGCTCCATTTCCCTCTCCTTTGCCATGGCGGTGTTCTGGCGGAAGGAACCGGAAATACTGCTCTTCACGAGGTGAGCCTGCCAGACTGTAGTCATTCCATTGGGGTTAGCGAAGGTTTTAGGTACGTTCGAGAATTAAAAAACTCCTCACCTTGCTTGGCAGAGTTGAGGTCAGAGCGCTTCGCTTCGATGTCCGCTGCTATTCTGGGGTTGTGGAAGCGGAGCTCCTTCAAGCAGTTCAGGTGCTTGTCGGAGAGTAGGAGCTGGACGAAGTGGGCGGGGTTAGGGTTCGATTGGGCCAGCTGGTCAAGGTTCATGCCGTCGAAGGAAACGGGACCTTGGGGGGCGGCGGCTGCGAAAGCGAGAGGGTTGCCAAAGGAGGGAACGGGAGCGGGCGCAGGAGCGGGGGCGGGGGCGGCCAGTAAAGGATCGGGTACGCCGGCGCCGGCGAGGAGAGCGGAGAAGTCGAGGGTGGGGGCGGCGGCAGGGGCGGCGGCAGGGGGAGGGGCAGGAGGAGACACTGCGGAGCCCACGGAGAGAATGCTCCCGGAGACGACGTTGTTGGAGGCGAGGGTTCCCGACGAAAGCTCGCGATTCTGCACGAGGCAGTGGAACGGGAGGTGTCAGAATTTGGGATTTTCGCGGTTGGGTAACATCCATTCTCCCCACGGAGTCTTGAAGAGTCTCACCTCATAGAGGATCGGGTCAGAGGGGGAAGCGTTGACAAGGGGAGCCGCGAGCTCTTTGAGGAAGGATATCTCCGTCGCAGGCGGCAGAGTTATGGCCTCTGTCGCGTTCGTCTGCGCGTTCAGTATCGTTATGGTGATGTCAGCCATGATTTAAGTTTGGTTTCGGAGTGGTGGGATTGAGATTTTGATTTGGTGTGCAATTTGTTTCTTTCCGAGGAAGGCGAGCGTGGGCTTTGATTTAATTGAGCGCTTTAGTGTATTCTGAGGTCCTTGGTGTGTAGGGAGAGGCGTTGCGCGATCTATTTAATATTTTATTTCAAAGAGTTTTGACTAGAAAACTAAAAAAATCTTCGAGAGAGAAAATGGATAAGGAAACGTACGTATGAGAGCCTCCTGGATGAGTGGTCGCGGGATATGTCAGAGAATCCCGCTTTGTTGACTTTAACGCGGTGAAACATATTTACCCAGTGTGTTGAATCCCGCCACCACCCAGCGCGTTGAATCACCGCCACCATACCAAACAATAGCTCACAACCTGTCAGCAGTTCAGCGATACTCCCTACACCCTCTGCTTCGCCGCAGCTTCAGGAGATGTTGGCGAATGCCGGTGGCCGTGTGACTCTAGGAAAATCCTCAAAATCAGGCACTGCGGGTGAAAAAATTGTCCCAATCACCGACGCATCCGGCGTGTCCATCTTGCAGCTCCATATGATATCCTGGGATGCCGGTGTGGTCGTTAGGATGCCGGATAATACGGAGGTTATAAAACTTGTACCTGGGGCCGTTTACGGGTCCCTCGAAGGCGCCCCCGGTCCCACTGGTAAGTCATTCCAGATCCGATGGGCGAACAGCATATCAACGACTTGCAGTGATTTTGTATCCGGCAAGGCAGGCTATGACATTCAAATGATAGAGGACGGATCCGAGGTGGTTCGACTCGTCTCAGCGACCCACTGGTGGGTCCTCCCCTTCCTCACTGCCACCTTCTGCTTAGGGGCGTGCTGCGTTCACTGCATGCAGAACCATGCCATGCAAGTGAAAGTAAAAGGTGCTGACGTGGGGGTTCTGCAAAGCAACGGGGTTTTGACGGCGGACGAGCATGGGGCGCTTTCCGGAGCACTGCTCTGCGCCATCTTAACAAGGTGGTCGAAAGAGTATGCACCGAACGCTGGATAAGAGGCAAAGGAAGAACAGCGACGGAGACCATGTCGCAAAAAATAATAGTTAAAAGCCTTGGTGTTTTGCATGAGAATCTCTTATTCGGATTTTGCCCTATTTTGTCTTTGGCTTAATATGCCGCTTCCTTCCCTCGTACTACTCAAGGCAATAAAAAACATTGAAAACAGGAGGCTTCGTGTAGTGCAATGGCGCAGAATAATTATTATATGCCGCTGTCCTTCGTACTACGTACTACTCCACCCCGCCCCTCTAGTGCCACAACTTCTTCAAGCCTCGGCGCTGGCCAAGAACTCCAAGTCCTTGACCTTCTCCTCATCACAAGTGTAGTCTGCGTTGCCTCCTCCCCACCCGAGGATGCAGGCTCCGAAGCTGGTGTCAGGCACGACGACTCCCTTCGCAGAGAAATCGGTGTTGGTGTCGCAATAGCAAGAATAGTGCCAGTAGCTGTGGCTGATGCCAGCGTTCTTAGCTGCGTTCCAGGTTGAGCAGCCCATGAACTCGGTGGCGAAGGAGGGCATGTTCCAGTCGTCGGAGATGGCCTGCGCGTTCTTGACGGCCTCGTCGGGGGTGCTGGGCTGGCCGTAGTAGTGCCACGCGTAGAACAAGTTCTGCGACTCCTTCATGTACTTCTCGGTGTCCATGTCGATGCGGAGGTCGCCGAAGGGGTAGTACTTGGTGACCCAGTCGGGGATGAAGGAACCCTCGCCGGTGTCACAGACCGCAACGGCCATGTCGGGGATGACGGCGTTGATGGTCTCGGCGGCCGCCCTCCAAGTGTTGAAGGCGTGCTTCCTGTAGATGGTCATGGGCTCGTTCATGAGCTCAGCGGCGATGGCGGAGGGGTGGTCGACGACCGCCTCAGCCATGAGCTTCCAGAACTTGACGAAGTAGTCGCGGCCCGCGCCGGGATTCACCATGTAATCCATGGTCTTCTGGGAAATCTTGGTGTAGCCGAGGCCGGCGGGGTTCGGGCCGTTCATAGCCTGGCAGCACTCGTTCAGGAGGTTGTAGTTGGGGTCTCCAGCGTGGACAGCCCACTGGCGACGAGGAGCGAAGCGACGAGTTGGAATAAATAATCATGTGTGGGTTAGAGACACTTCACTTCTCACCTGCTCGTCGGTGGTGCAGTGGTCGTAGCCATTGACATTGGTCACCTTCAAGGAGCTGATGAGGGAGTAAGGGAAGCCGGTGGTGAGCTGGCGAGGCGAGGAGCGAAGCGATGAGTTAGAACGAATAACCAATGTGTGGGTTAGTAGAGGAGGATGGAGCTGAGACTGGGGCTGGATCGGAGTCTCCTTGCCCTCTGTCTTCTTCTAAGGCAGTCAACTCGCAGTAGTCGCGCCAGTTGATGGCGTTGTTGTTCAAGACGCTTCGCTTCTCACCTTCTTGCCGATGAGGTCGGGGGCAGCCTTCTGCTGGAACCACATGGGGACGCCGTTGCCGCAGCCGGCCGAGCCGACCATGTCACCGTGGTTGTCCAGAATGACGTGGATTCCAGTGCGGTCGGTCAGGTCGAGGATGTCGTGGAGACGCTTCATGAAAGCAGGGTCCAGAGAGTCGCCCTCTGTGGGCTGAGCGCCGGCCCAGACGACCCCCAGGCGAATGGAGTTGTACCCGAGACTCTTGATGTGGTTCACGTCGGCCTCGTTGAAGTTGTAGCAGGTCTATTTAGGGAGGGGGCGCGATTGAAAGTGAGCGAGGGTGAGCGGGGGGTGGGGCAAGCCTGGTGCAAAGCCTTGTAATTGGCCAGAGCTGGTGTCAACCGCCAGAGGACTTACCTCGCAAGTACCCGCCGCCTGGCATTCGGCATCGACGAGATCACTGCACTGGGAGTCGCCGTCAACTCCAGGAAGGTAGGGAGGCCCCTTCACCACGACATTAGGCCCCTCCAACATGATCACCTCAGAGGTCGAGCCATCCGAAGGCTGTGTCATAAAGGTTTTGTCCTTCACACGGACGTTCCTCGGGGCCAAGCAGTGCGTAGAGGCAGCCAAGGCCAACAAGATAGCTGACTGAAAGTATTGCATGGTAATCTAGAACACAAGAGGTGATTTTTGCCCAACAGATATTATATTCCGGGCTTTCTTGCTTCATTGCTTGGTAATGGCCAAGGATCTTTAATTTTGGCCATCTGTAAGTTAAGGAGCGGGGAAGGGATTTGTTGGTTTTTGGCAGCGATCGTTTGGACTCATTTTTCAACGTTCCTAACACAGGCGTCGTCGCACCCGCACTACTCAAGGCTTTTAGAAGCTTTCACTACGCCTTCGTCACTAAAGCAGACCTTCGACAGACATGGGGTGTAGCAGTAGTAAGGCCGCAAATTTGAATCAACCGGTGACGGTGATTACGGCGGCGTCAGAAAAGGACGGGGGATTCAGTCCAATGGCCTTGGCAGTTGACGACGTGCAGATCGTGGAGGCAGAGATTGTCGTCTCAACCTTGACGACCACCATTGAGCCGCAGAAACCCATTGAGCCACAGGAACCGCCGACGCCTAAGCAGCCACCGAAGCCAGAGGACATGGACGACGCACTTCTAAAAAGGCAGCTTGCTGCTTTGAAGAGCTCCCCCCGCAGGAATGAAACCTTCGTGGACGGCAACAATGGCTTCGCCCCCGAGGACTGTATCCGGGACGCCCAGTCAAAGATTGCCTTGCGATCGCCGCCTCCGCGGAAAGACTACACCACGGCTCCTCTGAACCCTGTCGTGACTGTGCCCGGCACTGAAGCGGATGAACCGTCCGATGACCTTTACCGCCAGCAGCTTGAGCGGAAGGAGTACGAGGAGTTCAGCAAGTTGAGGCGCAACGACGCCGCCTTCGCTCCCTTGCACACCTTCTTTGCGGCCTCGACCATTCGCTCGGCGTTCGTCCAGAAGGTCCTCGCAGGCGGCGAGAAGATGCTCAACGTTTACATGGGAATGGGGTCGGAGGAAAGTATCGACGGAAACCTTCAGAGCCTGCGCCTGACGTACTACGAGGTCACAGATGCCGGGGAGGAGGAGGAGAAGACGTTCGTCCCAGAGGGCTGGCTGCGTCCGGAGGAAACTACTCCCCTGGACGCCTCCTTTGATGCCGACGACTTCTACAAGAACGACATAACTCTCTTTTCAAAGGAGGTCAGGGAGGAGCTCGCAGAGTTTGCGCAGGATTTGGTGTTCTCCGACCTGACTAAAGTTGAGCCTAAATTTGGGGAGTACAGCAGCGAGTGCTTCGTCCTCTCTGAAGAGACCTCCGTCTGCTGGAAGGAGCTTTCTGCCAACGCGATCAAGGACGATCTGGTTTTAGAAGAGCAAGAGAAGACGCTCGAGTTTAGGGCGAACAGGAAACCCTTTACAGTGGAGGGAAGAAGGATGAAGCTCGAAGCCTACTTTGCAAAGGAGTACGGAGCCGAAAAGGCCAAGACAGAGGGATACACATGGGAAATTAATGAGGTCGAGGAGGCCGTCTCAGAGGAAGCGCATCTGGTCATCTGCGCCGAGAACAGGAAGAAGGAGGAGGCGATAGTACAGGACCTGGCGGATACTGGGGCCAAGCTGTTCGAGTTGAGCGAGGAGCAGAAGGCCGTGTTTGAGAAGCGGTACAAGAAGATGGCGGAGAAGTTTGGCCAGGTGGAGCACAGGTGAGCGGCAGCGAGGACAAAGGTAGGCAGTGAGATCGAAGCAGGCAGTGAGGCTAACTCGAGAACACAAATCTTCTTTCGACTCACTATGCCCGTCGCAGCTTCGCAATTTTTGCTGTTCCTGTCGCTCCCGCTGTGACGCTTGAGGCACACCTGGCGATCTGCACCGAAAATACAAAAAAGGTCAAGGCCATTCTGCTGGAGAGAGAGAAGGAAGGAGAGGCGGCCGTAGAGTTTCCGAAGACTGGGCTGAGAGTCTGGAAGAAGACAAAGTGGAACATCCCCGAGGAGATTGCGAAAAACCTAACAAAGCCTTCCGACAAGAGGGCACCCAGCACAGTGCAGGGAGGGCTTAAACAATGAAGAGAACGATTCTGAGCACGCGAGGGTTCTCTTGGCCGAGAAAGTAATTATTTTATAAGATCATTTTGTGTAATAAAGACAAGATCAACTGACCTCTGAGGATATTAATTGCGGTTGCTAATTTTGTCGTTTTTTGGTTTTAACAAAGGAAAGTCACCTCCAGGAAGCTGCACAGTTGTTGGAAAAATAATTGCATGCGGAGAAACTTACTAAATATCGACTAGTCGAAAAATCGAAGGTAGTTCGCGTGTAAAGCTATTATTCGAGGGCGGGGTCAATTGATCCTTGCCCTGTTAGGGTTATGGTTAGGGTTATGGTTATGGTTATGGTTATGGTTATGGTTTGGGTTAGGGTTATGGTTAGGGTTATGGTTTGGGGTTAGGGTTAGGGTTAGGGTTAGGGTTAGGGTTAGGGTTAGGGTTAGGGTTAG
>BRXY01000020.1:0-31436 GCA_030267945.1 Triparma strigata
GTCCAAAAATCATTCCCCACCTCCTCACAAATCCCCAAACTACGTCCTCCAAAAAACTTCACAAAGTTCGCCCCCCCCCCAAAACCACTCCCACAAAACTTCAAAAAGCACCTTATTCTTATATAAGTTTTGCATAATATACTATCATTTGTTTCTTTACTGTTCGGCATAATGGACGCCTCGCACCGTCTGCGCTTCCTGCTCTCTCCCCTCTCCTTCATCGTTTCCCTCCCCCTCCCCTCCCCCCCCGCTCCCCCTTGCTCCAAAACTATCCCCTTAAAATCCTAACCTTTGTACGCTTCCTCATCTTCCCCAACTTTGACTCCTTTAGGTTCTCCTCATCCCCTCCGACGAGTGAAACGGTTTCGATAAGTTCAGCGCTTTCGTGTGCCCCCCCCCCAAAGACGTTCCCTAGAAGTCCGAGCAGTCCGAGCGTCATCCTTGGGTGTTCGCATGCCCCCCCGAACCTGTGATGTGCGATTGCGATTGCGTTCTCAGTCAGCTTGTCCCTTCCCTCCTCCCATCCGTCCTCCCTCCCAAAATCTCACCTGTGTACGAACCACTTGACGAAGCAAATTAAGGCGTAGATGAGAAGTGCGGGCACGATCCACCAAGTGTACGGCACCAAATCAAATACCAGCATCTGCAATGAGCAAAGCGAATCGCAAAAAGAAATGTTGTCAGCTCGTTGCATGCGCTCGTCGCTTCAGCTCCTCTCGCTCCTCTCGCTCCTTATGCTTCTCATTATGCTACTCACTCCACCCCACCACGCCTCACCTCCCCTGCCTTCTTCGCAGCATTGTTGACGTTGGGAAACGGAAGTTGTCTCCCCTTGTTGTCAACAGGGATGGGGATATTAAGAAATCGGCAGAGCGGATCCCAGCCCTCCTTAACGTTGAAGACGAGAAGATCTTCGGCTGGGACTGTCTCGATTAATCTTTCATTATAGTCGACGTAGACCATTGCAAGGAGCGTTTCGTTCATGTACTGTTCCGGTTGTGGTGGATTGTTTCCCAATGTCGTTGCTTCGTAGAGAAACTGCAAGTGGTGAGTGAAGCGAGCCGTACCCGTAGGTGAGAAATTATTGAAGCAGCTCTGGGAAATGAGCACTCATTTTGCTATTCGTGATGCTTCATTCTTTCCACCCTCACCTCGTCCTCAATCGTTGGATAAATCTCCTGAACCCGCGCAAACCACTTGAACGGAATTCGTTGCAACGAGACGATGCTCGCATGTGCTAGCTTGGCCCAGCTCCTGGCGTAGCTCTCTGGGCTGACTCTCACAGTCAAGATTACTTTTGCATTGTATTTTACTGCAGTTGCGGCATTGGTTCGGAACGACACGTCGTAGCCTTTCTTTCCAATCTGCGTTGAAGCGAAGCGTGAGGAGCGAAACGATGAGATACTTGACGAGATGATGGTGCAGTGATCATCGTACATGACGACAATAGAGCGACACAGTACCAAAATGCAACCCTTCTTACGACTCGTTACTTTCGCCGCTACGCTTGACACCCTCACCTCTTCAAACATCTCTTCATCATCCTCATCGTCATGAAATGCAAGTTCGAGCAATTCATCGTCATGATATGAGTGATGCCCAAGCATATCGAATGCGATTGCCAACGACGTCGTTCCGGTGCGACCTAGTCCCACACAAACGACTTCTACCTTCGTGGGCGGCCAATCTTCATCGTCGTCCATATCTTCATCCTCCTGCGAAGTGTGAAATCAGTCAGTAAGAAAGTAGCATGACGAGATAACGTGGCAGTACCAAAACGCAGCCCTCATTACAAAATTCGCTACGCCTGTCTGTTGCCACATGATAGTACCGAAGCGCAGCCCTCCTTTCAGCTAGCTCGCTATGCTCGCCTCACCGTATAATCATTCCCATTGTCACTAAGAAGAGGGTCTAAAACAGCTGCACAAAAGAGATCCATGGATGCGTAATAGCACACGCGGCTCAGTACTAACAGAATACCTTGGAAGTAGTTATGAACGGTGCCATGGGAGCCCTCAGACAGGTCAGCAGGACGGGCATGGAGTTGAGAGATGAGGAGGAGGATGAAAATGATGAAGAGGTGAAACGGGATGAACATTGTACAGCTTGCTGTATGGGTCGATTTGTTGTTGAGGTTGTAGGTATTGAGGAAGAGGTCTTTGATTCTGGCGTCCTCTACGTTCTCAAGCTACACAATATATATAACCCAGGAAAGGTAAAGAGCAAATCCCTGTGGAAATCACTTTCTGCAATTCTGCAATAACCAGCAATTCAAGCTCCACACGTCACTGGTCATATCATGCGGCCACCCATGTCCACTCTGCTCCTACCTTCAACGTTTTTAATACTTGTAAGTGGCGTAGTCTGCGTCGTGTATTGGGAAACACACACTGATGAAATACTGCTTCCCTCATTCGCTCCCCCGGCGCTTCTCAAAACTGCTCCCCATCCTTCTCATGAACGCTGACACCACTACTCACCCCTCGCACCCCTCGCGCCCTACTTACTTTACTGCGCCAGGCCTCCAAACAAGTGTCTAGCACACTGCTCGTCACGAACTACCCCAAACCCTACCAAAACTCCACATTCCAATCTCAGCCAGCGACCTTTGGCTACTCCTACTCCTATTCAAAGGTCTACACTCGTCTCCTGACGTACGACTCCGAGAACAAGTACCTGTGCGACTCGCCGGACCCTGAAAAATTCGACAAGTTCAACTTCGATCCCAACAGCAGCTACATGCTGCTAGCGCAGAGAGGAAACGGCGTCAGCAATGAGGTGAGAGGCAGAGAGGAGTGGACGGCCCGCATATTTATTCGCTCTTCCCCTCACCCCTCCCCTTGCAGCCCTGCTACTTCGTTGACAAGGCTGGCATAGCGCAGCAGTACGCCGATCTATGCGACGGGTGCATCCAGGGCGTCGTCGTGTACGACAATGTCCAGGAATACAATGACGAGATCGTGCAGATGTCCAAGAGTCCGACTGATCCTGATTATCCCAATATAGGCATGATCGGTGTTACTCTCAACACCGGCAACATTTTGGTCGACCTCATAAAGAATAGCGATGATCATTTCGAGCTGATAGAATTTGACGGCGTCGGCTACAGCCCGTTTCCGATTGACCCTGGAGACTGGATGCTTATCGTCATTGCGGGTGCCGTGATGGTTGTGAGCAGCATGTGTTGTCTCTATCTCTGTGTGCGTACTGGGGTTGTGCGGCGGAGAGACAACGGGGAAGAGCGACAGGAGGACGATAAACACTTGCTGGACGACGTTGAAGTTGAGAAGCTGGAGACGATTTTATACTCGAAAGAAGGCTCCGAGGAGGAGGTGAGAATTGAATTAAATCTGTTCCTCGTTTATTCCACACGCACCCAAAAATAAACATTCTAACACAAAACCACAACCAACCCACAACAGAAGGAGGAAAGGACGAGCTACTTTGAGAACGACTCGTGTCCGGTCTGTCTGGAGGACTACATTACTGATGAGCCTTTGAAGCTGCTGCCCTGTAAGCACGCCTTTCATGAGGACTGCATAAAACCGTGGCTGACGAAGCAGAGCGGTTGTTGCCCGCTGTGTAAGGAGGTCGTGGCGAAACAGGGGAAGAGGAGCTGCGACGCTCATCGGGCGGGTAGGAGAATAATGAACGACATCGTCACAAGTGGTAGTTCGTCGGTCGGGGGAGAAATAGAAGAAACTACTGGGAGTGTCGAGCCTACTATGGAGACGCCGCTTCTTTCGGGGTCAAGAGAAGAATCGTCCGAACCAGACAACAATAATAATAATAATGCCAGCATCGTTTGAACAACAAATAGTACAAACCTGTTACTGTTACATCATTTTATTATTATTATTGAGTTTTTCATCTAGAGGCATCTCCGTCAATTTCCTTTTTCTTCTTTTTCTTCTTTCGCCGCTTCTTTTTCTTCGGCTCTTCTCCTTCCACACCCATCTCGCCGTTACCGCCGCCGTCTTCATCATTAAAGAGCTTTGGGTTCGGGCTCGAGATATCAGGGAGGACAACAAAATCCCCTCCTCCTCCCCCTCCTCCTCTATCCCCCTTCCCCACCTCCCCCACCTCAACCCCCCCCCGCTCCTTCTTTTTAGTCTTCCGCCTGAAGGGAGAAAGGGTCTCTTTGATCTTGCCGAAAAGTTCTAATCGGATACTATCTCTGATGGGGCTGCCGTCAGTCCCAATCGCGTCGATATTTTCTTTCTTCTTTTTGGAAGATTTGCTCCCTCCGCCCCCCAAAGTCCCAAAGGAGATTGGAGAGAAGAAGGACATTTTCTTCTTGGGTTTCGCTTCCTCCAACCCTTCGCCATTAACATCATCGTCAATGCCGTCACCCTCATCATTGTCCTCGTCTCCGACGATGACAACTCCAGTCTCTTCCTCAACTTCCTTCAAGACAGAGTCGAGCTGTAATGAGCGATGAGTTAGAATTGCGTTGCGGTGACGGTGAATTTACGCATATTAAGCTTCGCTTCTCACCTCTTCCTCGCCCTCCGACTTCTCCACAACCACAACGCCCCCTTCCCCTTCCTCTACAACGCTCCCGTCTCCTTCTCCTTCTCCTTCCCCCTCCTTCTCCCCGCCCCTCTTCTTCTTTCGCTTTTTCTTCTTCTTCTTGAAAAAATCAACTGGCGTCTTGGGCTTGGGTGCGGCAGCCATCAGCTGCTCCAAGTAGCTCAGAGCGTTGTCCGGCTTGGGGTTCTCCCTGTCAAACTTCTCCTTCTCCCTGATCTTCCTGTCCTTTTCTTTCTGTTTCTTTCGAAGGGCCTTTTGATGTTCCTTGCCCCCCATGGCCCCGAACGAAGTTCCCCTTAGTTTGTCCTTTTGTAAAAAGCGGGAGGCCCTTTGGTCCCTCCACGAGGCTGCGACGAGAGATTGGGTTAGATAGGGTTCGCTACTAGCAGCTCGTCGCTTCGCTCATCTCACCTCCACCCCTAGAACTCCCCCTGCTCCCACCACGGCTGCCGAACAAACTCCTACTCTCGGGCCTGTTGTCGTCCTGGATGGACCGCCAGAAGGCAACCAGATCCTTCATAGAAGCTGCGAAGATTGACATTCATGAGTTAGAATTGCGTTGCAGTGACGGTGAATTTACGCTCCCTCGGTACTCTGCCTCCGCCCCTCGGTACTCTGTCTCACCTTTCGGTATTTTGAACTTTTGGAGCTTCTCCGCGCACACCCTGTACCTGCGCTCGAGGCAAATATCGAGCGGCGTCCTCCCCTCGACGTCCTCCACGTTCTTATCGGCTCCGGCCTCGAGCAAGAAGTTCAAGACGTGGTAATTCCCTGTCAGGCTAGCGTAATGCAACATGGTCATGCCCGCCTCGCTCACGGCCTGGATGTCGTGCTTGGTGTAAATCAAGAGCATGATCACGTCTAAATGCCCCCCTTCGCAAGCAAGCATTAGCGCTGTGTCGCCGTTCCTCGTCCTCAAGTCGACCTTGCCCCCGTTATCCAAGAAGAATTTGACCCTGTTGTAGCAACCCAATCTAGCTGCGTGGTGTACGAGCCCGAGTCCGTCCGTGTTCTCGCCCTCGAGCGCATTGATGTCCGCGCCGTTGTCCAACAGCATTTTGATCACTCCGTCGTAGTCGGCAATGTGCTTCCCGTTGTAGCCCTCCTGGTGGGTCGGCTCCACCTCCAGCCCCGCGTCGATCCAGCACTGGCGCTTGAAGACGATCTGCAGCGATGTTCTTCCCATACGCCTGTGGTCAATATCTGCGAAGAACCTGAGCGCGATCTTGACTAACTTGCGGTTGCCCTGGTCCGAGGCGTCGACCAGGGCCTCGCTTTCCTTCATCACGAGCTCCTTCTCGGCCTTGGTCATGGGGCGTTTCTTTCGCCCGTGCCAGGTGTCTTTCATCCTCTTGACGAACGCCGCCCTTCTCCTGACGACGAACCTGGTGAATAGCTTCCACAGGTTCTTCCTCCTGTCGATACCGGCCAGCTTCCTCGTGAAACTGCGACGAGCGAAGCGAGCGTGAATATTGGGTCAGTACTCTAGTGCTGCTCGCCTACACTCGCGGCTCGATCGGTCGCTTCGCTCCTTCAACTTCGCTCATATTGGATCAGTACTGTAGTGCTGCTCGCTTACACTCGCGGCTCGGTCGGTCGCTTCGCTCCCTCAACTTCGCTCATATTGGATCAGTACTGTAGTGCTGCTCGCTTACACTCGCGGCTCGCTCCCTCATGCTCACCTATCCACCGACTCGCCAGGCATGGTGTAACCCTCCTTGATCAATTGCGCCCTCTTGTTAACCAAGTCAGAAGCCGTCCCGGCGAATTTAATCATGGTCTCGTCCAAAACGGAGTTACGCTTCTTCAACCTATACTCCTTGAGCTGGTCATCCTTGACTCCCAAGAAGTAGCGATTGTTCTCGAAGGCAGTCGTCTCCACGTCCCACGCGGCATTCTCCACCACCCTGCCCTTGAGCTGATCACGCACGTTGGCCCCAGCCTTGCGCATCTCTTGGTTCAAGTACTTGTCGACCTCCGTGTAATCTATTTTGTCGTTCTTCGGGCCAATATGCTCTTCCCACCGGATGGCCAACTCCTCCTCGGCGACCTTCCTCTGCTTCTTGACGAGGTACTTGTCCGATATGGCCATATTTTGGATCTCATTGATGAAGTCGATGTCCGTGCGTGTAAACTGGTCGGCATTCGTCCTCCAGTCCTCCTTCAGTTTCTTCGCCGCTGCCGCCCTTCGCACCTTGGCCTCCTCGTGCTGTCGTTTTCTCTTTTCTGCCTCTGTCTCCCCATCCTCTCGAAGAGCGTCGAGTCGAGCCTTTGACGAGCGTAGCGGCGAGTAAGTATAGGGCAATGCGGTGACGCGGTGACGGTGAATTTACACTCCCTCGGTATTATATTATATAATGAAATTATGTAAATTTTATGTAATATTATATATTCACATGGGGGTTCTCGGTCGCTTCGCCCCCTCAGTACTCGCTCACTCACCTGTTCGTCAGCCTCCCGCTTCAAGGCACGACCAGTCGCAGGACCCCGCACCGCAAACTCTAAGATGGCTTCATCCGGAACGTGATATCGAACTTCCGAAAAATCCCCCCCCTTGCCCAGCAAACGGAACTTCCTATCGAGGTCGTCCTTCTGCTTTGCGTACACGTGTTTGTACCCGTCCGCCAGGGCCGTTTTCCCCCCGGTACCGTTCTGCATCACATCCTGGCGATCGTTCAAGTCAACGTTATTCCCTGCCTTCTCAAACATGCTTTTCTCCCCCTCTTTCCTGCCAGAGATGTCAGCCGGAGTCGAAATGTTGCGGTTCTTCAGCGAAAACTTTGCGTACTTCAGTAGATTCGCCGCATCCTCCTTGGAGTATAAATCGGGGTTGAAAGCCGTGGCTTTGTTGTGGTTTCTCCTTCTCCCTGTGACATTGGTCGAGTGAGCAGCCTCGTTCCAAGTTTCCATCTTCGTCTGGTGCTTGGCTTCCTTCTCCTGCGCCTTCAGAATCGCATTCTGCTGGTCCCGAACACGCTTTGCGACGCCTTTGTTCGCCATCTCGATAAATAAACCTCACAGCACAGTGCAACCCTTGTCGTTTCTTGGCACAAGAGTTTAAAGGAACTCGGATAAAACAGTATAGTATGGGGCTCTCGTGGGAATAAGCCTTGCTCCTTCCCAACAGTTTAACTAATAACACTCCCTCTGGGCCCCAAAATTCCAGCGACTATGGCGTCAAAGACACAAAAATAACCCCCAGAGTTTTGGGTTAAAACTGGGGACTTTCAGTCCGGATTCAGGTCTGCTGGGGACATTCTCAAAAGCAAAAAACACACAACAAAACAAGCGAAATGTCCGGATTTCCTGGCCAACAATACCAGCAGCAGCAGCAGCGTCGCGACCCTGTCCCACAGATGATTGTAAGTGCGCTTCGCATCCATCTCAAAACACCAACAAATCTTTGAGAAGCCCTGCCCGGACCTGATTCACCTTTCCCCGCCCAGAACTAGTCCTAAGCCTGGCACTCGTGCCCACAGCTTCCACACCTCCGCAAATTTCTAACTTTTCCCCCATAACATTTTCCTCACAGGACACAACCGGAGACGGTGTCCCGAATGGTGAGTCTTGGACCTCTCTCTTCTCGACCAATACCTTACCAGCCCTGCTAACCCCCTCCCTACCACACCACACACCCAGCTGTCGGATACGACACGAATGGCGATGGTAAAATCGATGCCATCGACTACGACGGAGACGGCATAATCGATGCCAGGGTCCCCAATCAGCAGCCGCAGCCTGTCATGGCTCAGGCGCAGCCCATCCAGGCTTACGCTGTCCCGAGCAACGCGCCCCCTGCGTATGCTCCCCCCGCGTATGGCCAGCCTCAGCAGCAGGCTGGAGGGTTTTCCGCTCCTGTGATGTCGGGAACGCGCCCGGCACCGACCGCTCCCGTGTACCAGGCACAAGGCCGTGCCGCCATGCCGTCTGCAGTTCCCCAGCAGGGCGGCTACGGTAACCGTGGGGGCTACGCTGGCCACGCTCAGCAGCCTCAATACGTTCAGCAGCCTCAATACGTCCAGCAGCCTCAATACGTCCAGCAGCCTCAATACGTTCAGCAGCCTCAATACGTCCAGCAGCAATACGCCCAGCAGCCCCAGCAGCCTCACTACCAGGCACCCCCTCCTGCAGCTGCCGCGCCTGCTGCTGGTGGCGCCCAGATGCTTGACTTCAGATCCGCCGACCAGAAGGCTGTGGCCGCGAACCCCAACGCTGTTGCTCTGAAAAACGAGAAGGGTCTACTACAGGCCGGCAAAGCCGCCCCCAAGCAGGGCCCCAGTTCCACCGCGAAGAATGCAGACACTGCCATGGCTGTGGGTGCTACCGCGGTAGGAGTGGGAGCCGTGGGAGTAGGCGCGGCAGCCATTGCAAATCCTGGCGTGGGCGAGGCCATTGCCAATGGGGCTGGTTCAGTACTTGGAGGCGCAGCAAATTTCATCGGCGGTTTGTTCAATTAAGACACTGCGTGCGGGAGTGAGTACGATGGGGTGCCATATTAGGGGTGGTAGTAGAGTAACAGTAGTAGAGTAGTGTACAGTGATGTAATAAAGAACCGTGTGTGTTTGTTTTTATTTTCAACGAATCGCTCAAGCGTTGCTTTCGGGTTTTACATAATTTGACGCTCGCGTCTTAAGTTGTGTTGACTTCCTGTGGTGCTCTACCATCGACTTGTCTCTCGTGGCGGCGTCTGCGATGTAGCCTATCTCTACGTGGTCGCGTGCATCGGCCTCCTCGAGCTTAGTAATGCTCTCGCTCTTGTTTTCGAAGTCCTCTCCAAGAGCCGCTGCTCGGAGCTTGGTGATATCACCGCCGAGTACCTTGATTTGCTTCTCCGTGGTTTCGTCTATTTTCTTGATGATATCGACCATGGTTGTGTATTTCGTTTTCTCCCTCTTGACTTCCTCCTCCTCCCAATTGATGAAGTATCCGAAAATCTTCGACCTCACCCTCGACTGAACGACGAAAGCGGGCATGAGCAAGTAATGATAATTGTTCACCATGGTAACGAACTCGTCCTTTGAAACGGATCCATCGTGGTCGACGTCCATTCCGTCGAGAATCTGCATCGCTCTAGCATCGATTGGCGTCGCCTCGTGCGAGTTGCTTGCACTGCTATCAGCGTAGACTTTGCCAATTATTTCGTCGACCTCCGCCCTGTCGAGAGTCCCTGAGCCATCCTTATCGTACATATTGAAGGCAAGGGTGGCGATGGCGAAGTGAGTGAGGAGCCACATTGACATGCAGAATTGACTGAATTTAAGTCGAGGGTTCTGTAGGCCCAATCTATCGGAGGGGGTTTTGTATGTGTTTGCGTGTGTGTGTTAAACTCCCATTTTATGTTACGTAAACGGTACTCGCTACTCGCCACTCGCTCCCTCGGCAGTGGTTTGCACTCACCTTAACCTCTCCTCCATCACCTCTTCGTGGGTTTTTCGTTTGCCCCCAGCTTTCAGCCTCTTGTGCTCTTCATACTCGGTCTCCATCTTGATGGGAGCGGTGAATATCTGATCCATGAAGGGGGAGCTCTTTATGCTCAGGTAGTGGAGGGCGTCATCTATAGAAATGACGTTTTCGCCTACCCCATCAATAGGGGAGCCGATGTGGTCGAAGGCAATATACATCCTTTCCATTTCTCTCTTGGAGCACAATTCCAGGTCCTCAAAGGCGCACATTACAGCATACTGATCCAAGTTCGCGTTCTCTAGCCTTTCCCTGTCCTTGGGCGTCAGCACGTCGATCTTTGCAAGGCAATTGCCCATCCTGGCCCCTTTCGACTTCGTCTATGTGTTGGGGGAGGCCAAGCAAAAACCTTGTCGACGTGCTACCAGGTATTTTCACTTAGCAGTTGTGAATTGTTTTCTTTCCTGCGCTGTTAGCTGTTAGCCTCTCCGTATGTTGCCCTCTGCTGAGCCTAAGCGCCGAGGGTGATTATAATCGATGACGAAAGTTCTGAATCCAAGGTTTGAATGGACAACGCCAACTTTCCAGAAAAACCCAAGTTTTGGCACAATAGTCGTTTGCTGATCGTTTCACAGTTTTGAATTTTCCGCGCCATTGCCTCCAATGGAGATGACGGGAGAGCTCGAGTAAGTTCTTGCTAGAGTAAAGATTTCCTACCCCCTCGCTCGGGCGTATACTCTATAGACGAGAAATGGAATCGAATAAAACCCCCGACCAGGATCGGCCCTGTTTGACCTTTTAGGGTCCTCGAGCGACGATGTTGCAACCCGAAAATTCGCACGTGGACAAAACGCAACCTTGGACCGATTGGTCGGCTGCCTCGCCCCGCACCGTCCTCAGTTGCAACTTCCGCAAGCATGCAGTCCTTTCTGCATTGCTTTCAGTCACCAAGAAACGCGTTCAAATTCTTTTTGTAGAGCCCACTACGCGTTGGTTTCTTCGCAATTATCTTGCCTTTGCGTATGACTGCATCTTCCGCCGTTCTAACCCACATCCCGCTGCACACCCCTCAGTCCTGAGCTCCTCGCCATGATCAATGATGTCCCTCTGTCGACCGAACTCATGGACATGGACAACCAGAACATCGAGAACATGAACAATTTAATAGACGACGTCAAGCAGGCCGTCGAAGATCTGAAAAATGACTTCGCGGAGCTGAACGATGCTACCTCCAAGAATTCCTCTCCGACAAACATTAACATCAAACCCAACCTCAGTATCAATCCCGAAACTGCGTCCCCGGCATCCTCCCCCGCCAACTCCAAGAGGCAATCACCCACCAGATCGGACCGGTCTCGCTCCCCCTCTCCCGTCCAACAGTCCGACTACATGAAAATTCAAGAGATGACAAAGAAAAACCCGGTAACGAAAAACCTCTTCGTTTGGCTGCGAATGATGAAGCTACGAAAGTTTCGAGCCGAGAGGATTCGTAACGACTTGGCTAACGGCTACGTCGTCGCCGAGGTCTTGTCGAAGTTCTTCCCGGCCCAGATAAGCACCCATTCTTTCGACTTGGCAATTCACACAAAGGCCAAGAAGGACAACTGGCGGCAGGTGCAGAAATTCTTCAGAAAGTACTCCAAGTTTGGGGAAATCCTGAAACAGAGGGACATCGACATTTTGATCGATCCGACGGTCGGGATAAGCGGCAACGACTCTGGAATCCACGTCTTGCTTGACGTCTACCGCTTTCTTTTCAAGTGCAAGCTGGTTCCTAAGTTGTCCTCCTGGGGACAAGGAGAAATGGAGGAAAAGTCTTACAAGAGCGCGATAGGGGGCTGGAAGGCGGAGCAGGAAGCGATACTAGGCAAGGACGGCAGAGGAGGAGGGAGGGGAGAGCAAAGGAAAATCGAGCTCACTGAGGCGGAGAAGAAGAGGGTCGAGGAAGCCCAAAAGTTCATGGGCTACAGACTTGTCTTGGATCTCCTGGGCAAAATCGCCGAGGCCATGGCCAAGTCTCCAAAGTTCTCTAAGAATAACTCGTCCTCCATGAGCGCGAAGGCTCACATTAATGTGAGCAAGATCTTCAACGTCTTCGACGTGGACATGACCAAGGTGAGAAGCGAAGAGGCTGAGAGGGCCTCGTGTCCTCTTTTGGCTGCATTATCTGACCCAATCTTATCGCTCGCTACTCCTCGCTTCGCTTCGCTTTGCTCGTCGCAGGACATTGATTTTGACGAATTTCTCAAGGTCATCCGCAAGGACCTCAACATTGGCAAGAAGAAACTGAATGACGATCAGCTCAAGGAAATTTTCGGAATTATCGACAGGGATAATAGCACCAGCATAACGCTCCAAGAGTTTGCAAGTTTTGGGAGGGAGGCGCAAAAGGTCCAGAAGAGTGGCGAACTTGACAAGGAGAAGGCCAGGCGACTAACGGAGAAAGCCGCTGGGAAGAACTTCGCGGCGGGAAAAGATAAGATGGCAGAGCAAAAAACCGAAGCCCACAAGAACTCGGTCATAAAGGGAAAGGCTGCAAAGTCTTCACCTCGCAACAACAACAACAAGAACAACAACAACATGAACAACAACAGGAACAGGAACGATTTTAAAAACAGGGGAAGGGGAAAGGAGAAGGTGCAGGGAGGCAAGAAGGACAGAGCAGCGTCGCCGTCAAAATCGCCCCCACCACCGGCTCCGGAGCCCCCACCCCCTACGAAGACGAAGGAAGAGATTATGGCGATCAACCTTCGAAATCAAGCACAGCAGCACCGAAGGCGAACACTCAGGCAGCAATCAATCAGAAACGGTCCCCCAGCCATCGCACCCCTTCCGGGCGTCAAGAAGACGGATAAAGAACTCCTCCCCGGGCATGGCGACAACGGAGTGAGCATGCTCGTACAGCAGGGCCTGCTGCCGTCGCCGCGAAGCCAGAAGAAGTCCCTGAAGGTAATTGAAGAGGTGAGCACGTTCGAGGACGAAATGAGGGCGTCGTGACCTCTTATGGCTGCAGTATCTGACCCAATCTTAAATGCTCGCTGCACTCGTCGCAGTTTCACAAAGTTCAGATCCTGGAGGCAATGAAGAAGAGAGACAGCGCCAGGGCCTCCAATAGTAAGAAAGAAAAGGCGGAGGCGGCGGCGGCCAAGAGCAAGGAGAAGGAGACTGAGAAGAGAAGAGAGAAGGCAAAGGAGAAGGCGAAAGAGAAGGAAAAGGAAAGGGCAATCAAGGCAAAGAAAATTGCAACGACAACTCCGCAGAAGGGGACAAATGCAAGCACCGGTGACGACAAAAATAACAAAAACAACAAATCGATGTCCAGGCCAGAAGTAGGCAAGCAAGCTGCGCAACAAAGTCAAAAGCAACCATCTACTAAACCTCACCAGCAGCAGCAGCAGCAACCGACGAAGCCCTCGGCTCCGAAATCCTCCAAGGCAATGACTTCTCCTAGGGGGAAGATGGTGGGCGGAGGAAAGAAGAAGGAAGACATCGTCGAGGTGGTCTTGAAGGCCAAGCCTAAGAAGAATAATAAGATCATTAAGAAGGGCGGAAACAAGAAGAGAAAAAAAGAGGAGAGGTCGCTAAAGAATGAGGAAGCGGCGGGGAGCGCCGCACAACAACAGCAGCCTCAGCAAAGCTTGGCGGAGCAGATGCTGGTATACCAGCAGCAGCAGGGCCAGATAGAAAAGAATTCGGGTGCCATGTCGCAGCAACAGAATGCGTCGTTGCAGCGGCAGCAAAAAGTACAGCAGCAGCAGCAGCAGCAGCAGCAGCAAAGTCAATTCTACATGTCGCCGCCACCGCAATACCCGCCACCCCATCCGACCACTATTCTGGAGGAGGGTGAAAGCGTCACGAGCTCGCGAGCGACACTGGCGACGCAGGCAATGAAATCAGAAGCTTCAAAGTCGAGACCAGCGCTCTTTGAAGATGAACTCAGTGAGATGAACGAGGAAGACGAAATGCCCTCACCCGTCATGCAAGATCAGCAAGGTGATTACGGGGGGGGGGATTGGCAGCAGCAGATGCAGCTGCAACAGATGCAAATGCAGCAACAGATGCAACTGCAGCAGGTGAGAACGGCGACATATTGGAGTGCACACTGGCTGTAGAATCTGACTCAATCTTCTCAGCATATCATGTACCAGCAGCAGCAACAGCAAATGCAACGACAGAACTACCCCTCCTACTCACAGCAGAGCCAGCAGAGCAACACCTCCAGTCAGCAGAGCGCCATGAGCGGCTTAAGCTACAAGGGCGTGCAGGGCGGCGTGCAGGGCGGCGGAATGCATCAGCAGCAGCCAATGTATCAACCTCCCATGCCGATGATGGGAATGCCTCCCATGCAGTATCAGCAGCAACCCATGGCCGCCTACCCGGCCTACCCTTACAACCCCCCGGACCTTACGAATTACGCACAAGCAGCAGCAGGAGGAGGACAGTTCGTGGCCGGTGTTCCCGTCCTTCACGTGCTGAAGACCCCGAGAGACCCGACGCAGAGACTTTCTGGGATAGACATTACGAAACTGTCCGCGAACAAGTCACCGGAGACCGTCGGAGGTGGGAATATGGAGTGAAAGAACAAAAAATATTACTTTTATTTGCAAGAATTTTGCCTCAACAATTTGCCTGCGGTCTTGACCCTTCGCTGTCGTTCATAAGCGGGTACTCCGTCACTGCCGTAGCTCCCAAAGAGGTGGCCAGTTGCCCGGCGGCTCTATCACCTCTTCGTATGCCAACCTCTGTGTTCAAACCCGACTCCGACGCCGCGACTATCACCTCACAGAGCCTGCCGAAGGCAGCATTTGGGTTCTGCTAATGTTGTTAGACTTGCGTAGCGGTGATGGCGGCTTTGAATATATGATTCACTCTCACCTCCCCCTCCGGCAGAATGTCCTCCACGCCCTTCTTGTAGGACGGGGGCGACCCTCCGAAAAGAAAGAACTCCGTTCTCTTCAACCCCAAATCCTGCAGGAGTCCGTTCCTCACATCGTCCGGCTCCAACGTCAGCCCCGAAGACCTCGCTAGGAAAGGAACGCCATGCCTAGCCGACCCGCCCTTCACTCCGTCGATTATCGAACGGACTCGCTCGCGGGACTCGGCGGAATGAAGCGGATCGCCCGCCGTCCCTGCGAAGGTAACTCCGAGGTCATTCTCCCCCATGCCCTTGACCCTAGCTGCGTCGGAGTAGTAGGAGTCGACTATCTTGACGTACTCGTCTGCGCTAGGAGGGGAGAACAAATCGACGTCGACCTCATCTGAATTAAAGGGGACGACCACAAAGTCGATTTTCTGCTGGAGGTCGTAATTGAAAGCGTCGAACAGCGCTGCGGGTGTCAAGGGGGACTTGGTGGTCACGCATAACTGGAGGAGGCCCTGGTCGAGGGTCTGGCCGAAGCGCCGAATCAGGATACCAGCGCTAGTTGTTGACATGGCAGAATATGTGTGTTGGGTTGGGTTGGTGGCGGAGTGGAGTGAAGTGGAGCGGAGTAGTGGAGTGGAGTGGAATAAAAGTCGCTTTTGTCTTTCTTTTTGGCAGAAGGAAGCTAGAAATAATCCTGCTGATCATTATTGCCGTTTACTGCTTACTGCCGTACTAACTCGTAGAATGGAGGAAACGAATTCGCGTTCAGGAGTGCTGAATGCACAGCTGGAGGAAACGCAACCGCCGGAACCTATTCAGGAAAGTTTCATGGACACAGACAACTTCCGCGTCTTGTTCACTCAAGCAGTATCGACCGATATGCTTATGAATATGCGTTTACTGAATAAAACGTGGCACACCATCGTCGATGCGATTATATCACAAAAGTTAGCCAGCGGCGAACTTTTTATCCACCGAGGGGCTGATGTTACTGGCTTAGCTAAAGAGCTAAAGTCTCGAGCGAGATTTGACAGCGGCGAACCTGAGCGCTCACTTATTACGCAAGTCGCCTTCCTTCTGAATGTTACGAAGGTCGGAGAGGGTGCCTGCTGCTACGCTAACAACCTCGTCGTTGTGGACATCCCCGAAGGCATTACAATCATCAATGATAGTGCCTTTGAAGGCTGCGTTAATTTGGAAGAGGCTTCTTTCCCGACGACTTTAACATTAATCGGGAAATTCGCCTTCTTAAATTGCAAATCCTTGACAAAAATCGATCTCTTCCACACAAAACTTCGAGAAATACGCGACGAAGCTTTCGCCGGCAGCAACTTGAGCCTGGCCATGCTCCCTGAGTCTCTCAAAACGCTTGGTGACGATGTCTTCAGAGATTGCCTTGACCACATCCCCTCCGACATCCTACCGACCGACAAGACCCAAACTTTAGCATACCTCCTCTACATTTCCGTAGCCATGAGCAACATGGATACCGGCCCAATTAAAATCCCCAAGTACAAACAACGATCCCATCAAGAAAAATTAGAAAAAAAAATAAAAGAGCTCGAAGCCGAGGCTGCCAAAATGAAGGCCAAGGCCCTCGCCCACGAGGCGCGTGTGGCCCTGCGCGAGAGTATGCCGCCGCAACCTCCCGGCCCTCCGAAGAATAATTTTATGAACACGAACGACTTTCGGAGACTTTTCATTACCTTCTTACCCCTCGGAATGCTGATGAAGACCCGTCTGCTCAGCAAGTCCTGGCTGGAAGTTTCAGACAAGGAGCTCGACGCGTGCACCAACTCAGACGCGGTGATATTCATCGACGGGAAGGACGAGGACTACAGGCCAAATCTCCTCCAAAGCGACAGTCGTCGGCTCGTGAAGGACGTAATCTTCCTCCTCAACATAACCCAGATCGGAGAGAGCTCCTGCTGTTACTTGAGCAAGCTCGCTTCCGTTGAGATACCCGAGGGCGTCGAGAGCATCGGCAAGTCCGCGTTCTGCCACTGCAGCGGCCTGAAGAAGATAACCTTCCCTACGACGCTTAAGTCGATCGCTCCTAGAGCCTTCGTCTCTTGCCTTTGGCTTCCCTGTGTCGACCTCCTCCGAACGTCAGTCTCCGAGATCGGGGAGAGCGCGTTCGAGCAGTGCATAAAGCTCAAAAATTCGCTGTCCCTGACACGCTTCAAACGCTAGGGAAGAACGTTTTCCAGGACTGTTATCCCTTGATACCTGAGCACCTATACGATGATGATAGCTACGCTATAGTCGGGTACATACGCGAAGAGCAGAGAAGGGCTAAAAGGGAAGAAGAGCAAGACGTTGAAAGGTACAGGCTGAGGCTGAGAATCATGGAGGAAACGGGCGCGACGATGGAGGAGATTGACGAGCTGCTCGCGTCGATGTGATGAGAAAGCGACGCAATTTTATTTGCATAATAAAAAAACAGTTGTTTCCTTTCTCCTTCAACCTTTTACGACGGCTACTGGCCTTAATTTGACGACCTTCTTGCTAATCCCCGCGTCATGGCATGTATTAACAACCTCCGTAACATCCTTATAACTCTCCGGCGCCTCCTCCATGACCAATTTCGGGCTCGCTACCCTAATACTTATCCCCTTCCTGTTGAGATTATCGAGGACGTCGGTGTAGCTGAGCTGCCGACGAGACTTCGCTCTGGACTGCGCCCGACCGGCGCCGTGGCAGGTGCTGCCGAAGGTCGTGTCCATCCCCTTTTGAGTTCCGGAGAGGACGTAGGAACATGTGCCCATTGTGCCTCCTATGAGTACGGGCTGTCCTGTGAACTGGTAGTCCACGGGGATGAGAGGGTGGTGGGGAGGGAAAGCTCGAGTGGCGCCTTTGCGGTGGACGAGGAGAGTGCGGAGCTGATCATCGACGACGTGCTGCGACGAAATCGAACGCCGACGAGCATATATTGCATTATCTTCGTTAGAACAAAATTACACTTGGATAGACGCGATTCTATTTATTTTACTCACCTGCTCCACCTTCGCTATATTATGGCTAACATCGTACACGACGTGCATGTCCAAGTCATCCGGAGTGCTGTCGAACATTTTCGCGAATGTCTGCCTAGCCAAGAACGTCATAGCGCTCCTATTAACCCACGCGAAGTTCGCCGCCGCCGACATCGCAGCCAGGTAATTCTGCCCTTCAGTGGAGTGAATTTTAGCGCAGGCTAGCTGACGGTCGTTCACGGTTATGCCGTCTCGGGCCATGGCGCGCTCCATTTCGACGAGGGAGTCGGTGGCTACTTGGTGACCGAGGCCGCGGGAGCCGCTGTGGATCATTACGACGACTTGACCGCGGGCGCCTATGCCCATCCTGAGAAACGCCGAAAGGGACGAGTAAGAATAATGCCGACAGCAAATTCGCGAGATTTCACTTCTCACCTGTTTGCCGCTTTCTGGTCGTGGACTTCGTCCACGATTTGAATCTCGCAGTAGTGGTTCCCAGCCCCGAGGGTCCCTAGCTGCGGGAGGCCCCTCTTCTTCGCCCTCTTCGAGACCTTCCTCGGGTCAGCCTGCAGCATCCTACCGTACTCTTTGAAGGCAAAAAAAGCGGATAGGGGGGGGGGGCAGAGTCAGTAACTTAAAGCGTTCCTTACTTCTATGTTTTCCCCTCGTGTGTGTTTTTCTCCCTCACCTTCTACGTGTTCTTTATCCTCCGCCCAAGCGTACCCTTCCCTGAGGGACCAGTCCATCCCCAGCTCCAACGCAGAGTCCAGATCACCAGGGCTCGTAGGTATGACACCCTTCGAACCAACTCCGACGGGTATGTGATCGAAAAGACTCTGCGCGAGCTGAGAAAACGTATTTCATAGCGAGAAAGGAACGTGTTAGAACGGAAACGTTCCTACTGGGTGATATGTCGTTCATTGACTTTCTCTCTCTCTCACTAACCTGTTCCTTAACATCCTTAATATCACCCTCAAAAAGGTTCGTCCTCAACAGCCTCACCCCACAATTAATATCAAACCCCACCCCTCCAGGACTCACAATAGCATCCTTATCATTCATATCGAAAGCAGCTACATTCCCTATACTAAAACCATAACCTGAATGCACGTCAGGCATAGCTATAGAACTTTTAACAATACCAGGTAACGCGGCAACATTCGCTATCTGGGTTACTGCGGGGATGAAACCGCCTACGCCGGTGCCGTCGCAGGATTGACGGAGCTCGGAGAGCATTAGTTGCTCGAGGCGAGAGTTTACGTAGAAGGTACCGGGGACGGACATGCCGGGGACGAAACCGGGGAGGATTGACCAGGAGTTTGGGGTTAGCTTTTTTATGTACTGGAGGGTGAAACGAGGAAGGAACGAGGAAGGAACGAGGAATGTGAAACGTTGGTTAGTAGGAGGGTTTATGGGGGCGCTTGTATGGCCCGCTGTATGCGGCGTCTCTCTCTTTATCGAATCTCTCACCTTCATATGTTCCTCATAAGTCCTAACAATTCTAGGTCTGACTGTACTAACTGTTGGGCTGGTCGAGGGAGCGCCACAGTCGCTGGTTGCTTCTGCGAAGGAAGCCATCGAGATGGGATCGGAAAAGAAAAGAGCCTTAAAAGGCTTTAAAAGGCTTTAAAAGGATGGTAACGACCTTTGCGGTGTTTTATAAATTTTATTTGAAACTAATTGGCTAAGCTGTAGTGAGTTTTATTGGAGTGAGTTTGCGTATTTTCACAGTTTTGGCAGATTGTCGCAAAATATTTTGTGATAATGCTGGGACAGAAATCAGTCGGTTCTGGTGCTTCTCGTCGTCTGACGACTCTGATTATTAAGCATTCTGATTTTATATATTCTGTGTAGATATCTTAATTTTATAATATTTAAAAGATAGATCTTAATTTGTGGCATAATTGGACATAAATCAGCCCTCTTCTTCGTCGGCCACTCGACTCGCTCCACCTCTATCGGTAAGTCTGGTCATATTCTACACTAGATATTCATCTACGTCTGTCTGGCAATGAAGAAATTACACCGAAGGGTGGATAGCGACAATACAGTATACTGTATGAATGAGCATTATCAAAAAATAGCTTTTTAACTGCAATCGGAGCCACTCGACAAAGAGACGAACAAAAGAGACTCTAAAAGAGGCCTCTGTACTGTCACACCAAGAACCTTTACTCTAACCTTTCACACAGGGTTGCCACACAATGTCAGCAGCCTACATCCCCAAGGCCCTCCTCTACACCTCCCTCTCCATCCTCCCCCCCTCCCTAATCTTCTACCTCTACTCCTCCTCCTCCCGTAACTCCCACATCTCCTCCTTACAAGAGACTGCCCTCCCCGACTCCGTCCTAACAATCTCACAGATGTACGTCGACGCTGCCTCCCCAGGCGACGTCATAATGTTCAAACGTCGCTGCCACACCTGCGTAACACCTTTAGCAGCATTAGCCTGCTACGCTCAATCAAAAATAACCGACAAATCAACATACGATCACTTCGGTATCGTCGTACCAGGTTCCACCCCTTACTCCAACCCAAATATTTTAGAAGCAACCTCTCAAGGCATAGTATCCCGAGATTTATCCGACCGACTCCGATTCTCCCGTAGTTCAAGCATAGTATTACTCCCTTTAAACGTCCCCGGTGAACGTCGCGACGCCCGTCAAAACAAAGAAATAAGTAAAAGTACTTCCATGCAAATAGATAAAGTTAGATCAGACTTCGAAGATGCTTTATCGAAATCAGCCGAGAGACAGGTTAAAACTTCTCAGTATATATCGTACGAGAACATGCATTCTACGTTGACGTTGTTTGGGGGTATTGTGAGGAATTACGTTCCTATATCTGAGAAGACGAAGGAGAAAATTTATAAAGGTCCTTTGAATCCTAGTTGTATGATTGTTCTTGAGATGCTTAATAAATCTGGAGCTTTGAGTAGACAGACTAAGGAGGGGGTTTTGAAGAGGGAGGATTGTGGAAGGTTGAGGGGGGAGGAGATTGAGATGAGGCCGGGGTGGAGGTATGGGAAGGAAGTTAATTTGAGGAATTAGGGGGGGGCATTTTATTAATTTATAACCATGAGAAGAAAATACACACATTTGCATAGAATACATTACTTCTCTCCTTATTAACATCCTTCCTTAATGTTGTTATGTCTCGTCCATGTTTTCCTCTTCCTCCTCTTCTTCTTCGTCTGGCTCCCACCACTCTGGCTTTCCTAGGCCGTCGCTTTTTACGCTCCCGATGATATGCATTTCGCAGGTTGATGTGGACGATTGGTCGGTGGTTATGTTGCCTTCTTCCCAGCTTTTGCCTTTGTCGAAGCTGAGAGGAAGGGGTGAGACGTTTTATGATGAAAGGTTAGGACAAAAGATAAGGACGGGAGAACGTAAGGCAGGTACAGTAGTAGTGAGGAGTATTTGTTGACAGTACGCAATTGAACTGTCGTCTTACTCAGCCTTCGTTAATTTGTTTTCTCTCACCTCTGGCTCCTCTTCCTTCCGACGACTCCTCCCACCTTCGCGTCGCTCGTCGACTCAAGCGTGTGCACTCCCTTGACGCTATAGTTCTTACCCGTGAAGTGCACGCTCTCCACAGCGAAAGATATCAAATCGCCCTTCTCTATCGCGAGCTCCTCTGAGTCGTCTGGGACATCGGCGTTGTCTTCGACGTCGTTCTCGTGGTCGTCCCAGACCCACTTGCCCTCGCCTCGCTTGCCCTCGACGAAGTGGTTAGGGTCGAAAATGTTGTAGTAGGGGATCTTTATTTTTGAGAAGAAATTCAACGTCACGTCGATGCCCTGCAAATAAAATCATGGGCGTTAGGCGATTTTCTTAAGCTGTCGTTTTCCCTCCCAACGTGATTGTCAGCGCCTCACCTCCTTAGTGCAATTCAAAACCGTCCCAGTAATAACCTCCCCAATAAACGGCTTAAAAACAACAACCCTAAACACGACCTCAAAATGCGCCCCCCCATCCGCAGCGTGTATAAGGCTACTCCCTACGCGGATAACGTCGTAGAGGGCTATGCAGAGGCCTACGTCCATTATAACTTTTTCTGGGTACGTAGCGTTTATGGCGGCGATTATTGAGGTTGTGTCGCCGGTGCCGAAGTCGCCGGGGGTTATGCGGAGGGTGTCGGCTGAGAGAGGGAATTGTGAGAGAGGGAGAGTTAGAGCGTGGCGTTAGCGTGGGATGTGTGGAAGGACAGGTTACATGGGGCTGCCCCAATACATGATCCCATACATGCGTACCGATTGTAGTTAAGAAAAACATTAGTCTATATATATAGCGCTATAGCTCTAAAATGTAGTGCGGGAAGGAGACGGGGTAATTAAATGGCTGAAGATGCGCGACAAACGCTTTAATTTGCAGATCTAAAGCGCGGGCCCCACACGACCACGAACTTCTGAAAGAACAGAGGCCTAAACTTCAATCAAACGACTACTCCCGCTCCTGACTTTACTACTGCCGCACTCTAGTGTCGCTACTGGCACTACTGTTCCTGAGGCTTCTAGACAGAACACACAACGACGCTGTGAATGACTTTTCAGGGATTTCATGTCTACTCTGGAATCTTTGGAAATGTCATAGAGCTTCCAAACGTCGACGACAGCCTAGCTCTAACTTACAACTATCCAGCATCGATATAAAAACTCTAAATTATCGCGCTCTATAACCTCAAAACGACGTCAAAACTGTGTCGGGTTAGCGACATGATGCCATCCCCAAATGACGCCGTGATAGTCTCAATCTGTCGAACTCCACTAACTCGTCGCGTGAAGCCTCCCTCGCCCTCCCCCACCTCCGAGACCCTTCTAACCTCCGTGATATCCTCCTCAATCTCCCGCTGCAACCTCCCCCCTTCCTCCATCCAAGACGTGTGCATAGGTAACGTCTTAGGAGGTTCAGCCGCAGCCGTTACCGCAAGGGTAGCAGTTATTAAAACCCTAGGATATAAGGTACCTGTTAGGACGACGAATAGACAGTGCGCGAGTGGACTTCAGGCCGTCAGTGACGTCGCGTGTTTGATAAGGAGGTGAGGATGAGACGAAAGGAGAAGAGAAGGCGAAACGAATATTATTACGTTGTGTCACGTCGCTGCGTCGTTTATTCTAACTCGCCCCTTCGCCCCAACGCAGCGGGCAGATTGAATGCGGGCTTGCCGTGGGTTATGAGTGCATGTCCACCAACACAATGGAGAATAGTTTCGGCGACGGGCCAGACGTAGAGGAGGATGACGGAGACGATGACGAGGCCAATTTTGAGTCGGAGAGCTTGGACGCGATCATGACGCCGATGGGGCAGACTTCGGAGAACGTCGCGGCGAAGTTTGATATTTCACGTGAAGAGCAGGACGCCTTCTCTGTGTCGTCCCACCGTAAGGCCGCCGCTGCCTGGGATGAGCGTCGATTCGATTACGAGTTGATACCCTCCTCTCCCTCTTCTCCCAACAACCCATCAATAAAGAAGGGCTCCTTTCCTGACAACGGCATCCGCAGGTAAGAGGCTTCGACGCCGCGCGCAACGTCGCCGCTGCTGCCAACTCCGTCGCCCTCTCTAACATAATCATAAACACCACCCTCTTTTACGAAACTCTCTTCGCTCGTTCGCAGGGACACCTCCCGCATCCCCACCCTCCCTCCCGCCTTTTCCTCCACTGGCACCACAACCGCCGGGAACTCCTCCCAAATAACAGACGGCGCCGCCTGCGTCTGCCTGATGAGCCGCAGGATGGCAGAATCAAGAAACCTGCCCATCCTGGCAGCTTTCGTGTCATACGCTGTCACAGGCGTACCCCCTCGTATAATGGGAATAGGTGAGAATCTGTCTGCGGGGGGAATAAGATCGATTTTGTGTATTTCGAGGCCGCTATCAACCGTCAACAAATCTAAGTCGTCGCTTCACTATCGTCGGCTCGTTTCCGGTCGCAGGCCCTGCGACGGCGATACCCGCTGCTCTGAAGGTCGCCGGGAAAGAAGTGTCCGACGTCGACTTGTTTGAGATCAACGAGGCGTTCGCTTCCCAGGCGAAGTACTGCGTTGATTTTTTGAAGATTCCTGAGGAGAAGGTCAATGTCAATGGAGGCGCAATAGCAATGGGGCACCCGTTGGGATGCACGGGTGCGAGGCTTGTTGTGACGTTGGTGGCCGAGTTGGGAAGGAGAGGGGGAGGACTTGGGGTCGTTAGTATGTGCGTTGGCACTGGTATGGGCGCCGCCTGCGTCTTAAAAGTCGAACGTAGAAACGCAAAGTCAAAATTGTAATCATTTGAATTCAAAAACAACTCAAACTTTTATTTCTGCCTCGGGGATCCTAGCGTAGACTCCCGAATTGAACCGCGACTGCCTGCTCCTAACTATCTTAGCCGCGAATACCGCAAACCCAACAGCGCAAAGCGCGCCAATCATCAAGCCCTTGGAGGGGTAGTCATGAAGCGGTGCTGGCAGCGGGGAAAGAAGGGGAGTCCTCGATCTCGATTCCATAGACGGCTGAGTTAAACCTAGACTTTGACCGTGGCTGACGACCACATCGTCATCGGCCTCGACGCTCTGCCAGTCTGGCGCCAACTTTGTCGGGTCAGGGAATGTGTCGACTATGTCCATGCTGTCGTCCGTCTTGAAGATAATGCTCTCGCAGGTTCCAAACGCGTCCTCGGCTCTGACGCTCGGCTCGAGGGTCGGTATCCAGCCCTCGCGAACGCCTCTCAAGAAATCCCACTCTGCGAACGCTCCGCCCTCCATCTTGAAGTTCCAGTAGAACCAGCCCACGCCCCCTCCCTCCCACGCCACCATCTGCGCTTCGACGAAATTTCTCAGGAAGGCTGTGACGGCAGAAGAAATTGAGAAATTGTGCGTGTAAGAAATAAGGATTTGAGGGTTTCCAGTGCCTTCAACTTCACTAACTCCTCACTTACCTTTCCTCTTGTCCCCGATTTCTCTGTAGAATGCCAGAATCTCCCCTCCAGTCTCGTAACTTTTCATGACATCGTCGAGCTTGTCGCAGACAAGAGTGTCAAAGCTTGCGCTCCACTCGCCCATCATCCTTCCCATCCCCTCGCTCCTGACGGCATCCGAGGAGTCTGAGTCCCAGCAGCAGGAGTTGAGGTCCCTCGTATTTTTCTCGCAGACGTAGGCGATGTGCTGGCGGGGGGAGAAGGAGCGAGGAGTTGCGGCAAAGACGTGGTAATAGTGCGAGTCCAGAAGAGTGTTGTGGTACTGCGACGAGCAACGAGGAAAGAAGCGACGAAGTAGAATAAGTTTGGGGGCGAAGCGACGAGTTAGAATAATGATGAGTTGTGCGCTAGGATGCATACTTAACCTCCATGCATCTATTACTCAACGCTCTCCCACTCCTCAAGCTGCGCCAGACAAATTCCCTTCAATATTATGCGTGAATAGCTCGTCGCCTCGCTCCTCGCAGCTTCGCACCTTCTCCTCCCCCCAGAATCTGTCCGCCTGGAACCGTTGGGCGTCGAACATGTCGCCGATGTAAACCGTGACGTCCTGTGACGAGCGAAGCGAAGCAAGTTGCATGGAAGGTGTATTTTGTCGTGGTTAGAAACGTTGATGGAGTTGGCAGCACAATGGGTTCGTCCTCGCACGTTCTCACCTCGCCCAGAATCGACCTAACGACTTGCAAGCCTCGCTGGTCAAAATCCTTCACCACGGCCTCATTTTCAGCCTTGAAGGGCTCGTTCAATAGGCCGAAGCCCTTGACGATGTCAGAGTTGGGGTCCTTCTTGATCTCCTCGCATATTGCTGCTATGACGTCGAGGGTGCTGTTGACGTTTTCGACGCTGTTGGACCAGCCCAGTCCTGTGGGCTTCGCCAGAGTTTGGCCCGAATTGTCAAACCCGTTCTGCGACCCCGGAGCCGTGTGCAGATCAAGCCACACGTTGATGGAGTGCTTCTTGCACCAACCGAGGAGACGGATCAGATAGGGCCACTCTGCGACGATTGGGTTAGACAGACAGTGCCGGCGAGAGCGAGGAGCACCATCGCCTTTTGTTCTGTTTCTCACCTCCAGGAACCCAAGGCGAAGCGTCGTCGTCAAGGACCGGGTCGAGGATCCAGTGCCCTATCGGCACCCTGACGTTCTTAACCTTGGCGGCCTTGATCTGCACAATGTCAGCCTCCGTCACGAAAGTGTCCCAGTGCGAGGTGAGGTACTCACGGGCCAGCGACTTGGAGGCGAACGCAGACACGAGGCTGAGCTGGTCGACGGGGTACGGCAGGACGGGAGTGCAGCTGTTGTTGTGGTCGTCGGGGTTGTGTGTATTGTCAGTGTGGTGTGCGTTTTGGGGTCGCGGCCCATCGACATCGCACGAGGTAACTGCAAACAAAGACGGTGCAATGTACCGCTGCAATTGAAGCAAGGGAGAGGGTGTGAGAGAGTTAGCGGAGGTGATGGTGAGTGGGTGGGTGGGTGGTGGTGGCTGGTATGCTTACTTCCAGGACCAGCCAGCCGCCGAGGTTCACGCCACGGATGATCTCTGCCATCTCTTGAACGAGTTTTTGGGTGAAGAGTTTTTGGGATTTTGGAGGCACATTTTAATAGCTTTCACTACTGCCTCAATGGTGCGTGCGGGCTACACATTGTACTTTGACGATCTAACTCTGAAAATAGCGGCGCACATTTAGAGCTGCAACCATTGTAAAGCGTCGTGAAGGCCAACATTTGACCGTGAAATCGCTGCAAAACAAGGAGACTCCGCAGTCAATCTTACTCTCCTCAACCGCTTCTCCCTCCAGGAATTTCTACTTCAACAGAGCAAGAGCGAGGTCGAGGCCATCCTCGCTTCGGCCCCATCCGACATTGAGCGCATTTCCGCGTCCTTAAAGTCCCTGTTTCCCCACGCGACCCTCTCCGGCGCTTCCGCCGCCTTCACCTCCGCTTTGAACATCTCCAGCGTCGACAACCCCGGGAACAAGGAGGTCACCGACGCCCTCTTCGTGGTGAGGGACGAGATATCGGCCGCCGTTGCTAAGATCATGGCCTTCGAGAGGTTCATCGCCCTGTCCAACCCTCCCATGGAGGACGGAAACAACTTCGGCGTCACTGTGCAGATGATGGTCGCCAAGTACTGCAAGGACACCAGGGAGAGCCTGGAGAAGATCGCCGACGGCCTCCCCGCCTACTTCGACAGCAGGGCAGGAGCTTACGAGAAGATGCCCTCCGTTCCCTCCAAGACAAGTTCTTCCTCCACCTCCACCAGCAGGTACGACATGATGAAGTAATGTAGTGGGAGGGGGAGGGGGGGAGGGGGGTTGGGGGGGTAACATTAGGAGGACCCTGCGAGGAGCGAAGCGGCGAGCTGCTAGTAGCTGATTTAAATTGAGCTCGGTAATTTTTGTGACCACTCCACTTTCTAACTCGTAAACGCCACGCTTCGATCGTCGCAGCTCCTCCGGAGGCAAGGATGGAGACGAGGAGAAGAAGTCCACCAGCAGCTCCACCGAGGAGAAGGCCTCCGGTTGCACCAGCGCCGACCGCTCCAACCACGTCGTCGCCATCGACGTCAACTTCTACTTCAAGCTCAACACTGCCCTCAAGACCATCCTCGACAGCTACGCCGTAGTCATCGACAACGTCACCAAGAACTTCGACAAGCTGGCGGCACCCAAGGGAACTAGCGGCTCCAACAGCATGAGCATGTTCTAAGTGAATGGGAGGTTAAGGATTCTGTTGATTGAGGATGAGGATTTAATTGCTTTTTTGTCACTTTGCTGAAGGAAAATTGATGCGTTGTTATTTTTAGTGCTTCATGGGGGGTGATCATTGCATTGCGTTCACGTTGCCGTTTGCGGTGAAAAAAAAAATTCTTGAATTTTCTTGGTTTGCTGTTCTAAAATTTTATTGATAAGTTTTGGTCATATTCTTCATTTTGAGACCCCTATGAGGAATAATCTGATATTCAAAAGGACAAAAAATTGATTTTGAGTTGGTCTCCAATAATGAACAGAATAAGTTCCAAATTGGCCGATAAGTGTTCTCATAGCTAATTAAATATACTCAGTATTCTAAATATGGTCCTTATTTGATTAATAAAGTTTTTAATCATTGCTTTCTATTGTGAAAATCGGCCTTGTTGAACTTTTTTCGGAAAGTTTTCTGTGAGTTTTTGAGTTTTAGAGGCCTCAAAATGAATAATGTGACCAAAATTGACCACTAAAGTATCTCTGTCGCGATCTAGACTATTTCTTCACTGGGAAACGATTTTCAAATTTGTTTTCTGCCTTTGTGAACGTTCGCCTGCATCTACTGTGGGCTCTAGCCGTTTCTGATACAACCCCACACCCCTAGAAGCATTTTAACTTCACTCTCCGGCCTTGGTGTGCGCAAACTTGTTGTCTGTTGAGATTATTCCCCATCCCCTCTGGGATTATTCCCCGTCCCCTCTGCGCTTCCTAACCTCTCCTTTGTCTCTGCCGTACCTCTCCCGGCCCCAAACTCCCCAATGAAGCCCCCCGACCCCTCCCCCGACAACGCTCCTTCATTAATCTCCTCTTTCTCTTCTACTGCTCCACCAACTGCTTCATCTTTGCTCAGGCACTCGATGAGCAGGGGAGCAGGAGGTTGATAGAGTGTGGGCTGGGGAGCGCTCCCGATTTGTCAGGACCGTCTTCGCTACCTACTGGTCAGCTCCAAGATGCTTCGAGCGTCAGGATCAGAGACACCTCCAACAACAGTCCGACCTTCAACAGCGAAGGGGTCGTGTCAGGCAGGATTGAGGTCAAGCCATCAGGGGAGACTGCTTGGGGTACGATCAGGTATAGCGGTTGGGGCAACGTAGACGCCCTTGTTGCCTGCCGAGATATTGGGAATGAGCTAGGCTACGCCACCATCAACGGGACCGCACTCAGCTACAGCAATACCCCAGACGGGAGCGGTGACCAATGGTGGATATGGGTGGACTGCTCAGGAAGCGAAGAGACGTTGGACTCATGCTCAAAGAGTACATGCAATGGTTGTAATAATCATCAATACGACATCGGCATAACGTGCAAGTTCGTTCAAGCTGACGAGTGCGAAGCTTGTCCTGCCGGAAAGTTCAGCGACACCATCGACACCAGTCCCTGCAGGAGCTGTGAGGCAGGTCGGTACAGCTCCACGTCATCTGCCACCTCGTCAGATACTTGTTTAGCGTGCGAAGCAGGAAAAGCGAGCTTGACTACAGGAGCGACGTCGGAGAGCACGTTTACGAGCTGCGAGGCTGGTACATACGCGACGGCGGCCTCGGCTTCATGCACGGAGTGTGCAGCAGGTCGCTACAGCTCCACCCCATCCGCCACGTCGTCAGATACTTGTCTGGCGTGCGAGGCAGGAAAGGCGAGCTCGACTACAGGAAAGACGTCCGAGAGCACATGTACGAGCTGCGATGCTGGAACATACTCGACAGAAGCCGCATCAAGTTGTGTAAGTGAGTGTCAAGCTGGTCGCTACGCCACAACTATCGCTTTACAAAATATCTGCCAAGTGTGCGAGGCAGGAAAGGCGAGCTCGACTACAGGAGCGACTTCGTGTACAAGTTGCGTGTCAGGAAGGTACTCGACGACTGAAGCCTCGACTTCATGCACGAGTTGCGAAGCAGGTCGCTACAGCTCCACCCCGTCCGCCACCTCGTCAGCTACTTGTGTAGCGTGCGAGGCAGGAAAGGCGAGCTCGACTGCAGGAGCGACTTCCAAGAACACATGTACGAGCTGCCAGGCTGGAACATACTCGACGTTAGGCTCGACTTCATGCACAAGTTGTGAAGCAGGAAAGGCGAGTAGCATTACAGGAGCGAAGAAGTGCACGAGCTGCGAGGCTGGAACATACACACCAGTTGAAGCCTCGACTTCGTGCAAGAGCTGCGAGGAAGACGGAGTTTCGTGCGACGTTCGGGCTTGTGACGACGACCAGTTCAACAACAACGGGAAATGCGAAAAGTGTAACAACATCGTGAGCACCATGATTCTCGCCGGCTCCTTTTTGTCCTTCGCTGTGGTGGCCTGGTACTCAGCCGCCATCGCGACAAACCGAAAAAAGATGATGCAGCTCAAGGTTGCCACGACTTTCTTCCAAACGGCCGAGTTGACCACCCTCATCAAGGTGTCTTGGCCCGCCATTGTGTTTTTCACGCTTCCCTTCCAGCTGCCGATCTCCGACACGAAATGCCTTGCCTCATCGTCAGGTTGGAATCAGATACACACCTTCTACGCCTACATCTACGGACCAATCCTGGTATTTATCGTGTTACATTTGATACCCGAAATGTCGTTTAGAGAACGTAAGAAGAGAGCTGCCCTGCTGACAGTCTTGATCTCCCTCTGGTACTCGCCGCTGCTACAGACCATCGCGTCGATGTACGAGTGCGTCCCGGATCCAGAAGACGAGAATAGACAGTTCATAATATCTGACCCCTCCGTTAGCTGCGAGCGATCCCTTAAGAGGACAATCGTCAACATTCACACCGTCGTCCTCTCTCTCATCGTAGGCTTAGGTTTCCCCCTTCTCTCATTCTTGAAGATTCGGAGTTTGAGGAAGGCGGGCAATTTAGATTACGACTCTAGCTTGGCCAACCTGTTTCAGTTCTACAACACGAGGATGCCGTACTTTGAGACGGTGCAGTTTCTAAGGAAGGGCCTCCTGATCTCAGCTTTAACAGGGTTCGTTGACAACCCGGAGATGCAGGCGATGTCAAGTTTGAGCATAAACGGGTCTTTCCTCCTTCTCCTGTCGCGCACCCGTCCGTTCGTTTACTATCCCACTTCGAATTCCAGGCGCAACCTGTTCCAGATAGCAGAAGTCAGCAGCACGATCACCTGCATGATCGGAAATACCTTGGGACTGGTTGGATCATTCTCGTCTTCAGACCAGAGCCTCATCGACCTCCTAGGCAATGCGTTGGCCGCCATGAACATCGCATACTTCATAGTGTTCATGTTGAACTACAGGCGAGAGGTGAAGAAGTCAGCAAAGAGAGAGGTAGAGTGGACAGCAGGCGCAACGCGTTACAAATTGGACGAGACGTTTGGAAGCGAATTACAAGACGCAATAGACGAATGGCACCTGTTAGTGATGAACCTTGAGGACTTTAGTATGGAGGACAGGCGCCACCTCCAAATAGTCGACGAAATGCCATTTGTCAAGAGCAGGATAGTATCCGAGATAGGGATAATTCTGATGGAGACAGATGAAAAATATACTGGTGCGTCACGCCATCTCCGCAAGCCATTCAATGCAGCGAACTTTAGGCGAAAGTGCCGAAGCTTTCAAGCAGTTCTTGACCCAGTCAACGAGGATTTCGAGAAGTACGTTGGCGAGGCGAGGGGACCGTTCAACGTTCTGGAGATTGCGAGGGAACAAAAGCTAGAGTTCGTCAGCAGAGTCCTTGAGCGCGGCGATAGCTCAACTGTCGAAGAAGGCGAGGGCAACAACCCCTTGCAGCAAATCGAGATGACAGCAACGGCGGCACCTGAGAAAGGAAAAAAGAGTTACGAGAAAGCTCATATCGCGAGATCGGAAAATTTCAAGCAGGAGTACAAAGCTCGAACGAAATCGAAGTCAAAGTCAAAGTCAAAGTCAAAGTCAAAGTCGACCGAAAAGCCCCCTTCCCCCCCCACTACACTTGTAGCAGCGATACCGCAGCAGAACCTTCTAGGAGGCTCAGCGTCCCCCCCCC
>BRXY01000021.1:0-12395 GCA_030267945.1 Triparma strigata
CCCTAACCCTAACCCTAACCCTAACCCTAACCCTAACCCTAACCCTAACCCTAACCCTAACCCTAACCCCAATTCTAGTGTGATAACTATAGCAAGTTCAATCCATATAACTGCACCCCCCATCGCTGCGACTACGTACTCTGTTGTCAATCAGGATGTCCAGTAGCAGCCCGCAAAAGCCCAAAAATCGAGCCTTGAGCAAAAGCAGAAAAGCGATTTGGAGTTCATTAGGGGAGAATGTTCAGAAACGTTGGCACGGAATTAAAAAAATACTGACGCTCTTATAACACACTAGGGCAACCTCTCCGCCCCACCCCCCGACTTCTCACCTTAAATACCTCACCGGACTCCGATAGAAGCGAAAGCCCTGGCAAATCGAAATTCCATGATGTACATATGCCCTGCCCAGAAAATGCCCTGCCCAGGCCTTTCAAAACTTCAAACTTTCATGAAATAAAAAAACTTCAAAACCCTTCGCAAATTAAAATCAACAACGCCTAACTAACCACCCAACCAACCAACCCCGCCCCTCCCCCCTTACACTCATCTCAACTTCAATATCTGCAAAACGAGCTCAACATTCTCCCTCGCCATTTCCTCGAAGCTCTTGCTCTTACTAACCGCCTCGAAGTTCGCCAGTATAAAGTTCAAGCTCTTCTCCCTCAGTCCCTTGGCCGTGTGCACGTCCGCGGCGTGGAAGACCGTGGCCGCGTTGTCCACGGTTATGCTGCCGAGCATCTTGTGCTCGCAGATTATTTTAAGCCGCTCGACGCCGAACTGGTCGGCGGCTTGGAAGAGCTCCATGGCGATTTCGAGGTCGAGGTCGACGAAGTCGGTGTAGAGATACTCGAGGAGGGCTAGGAAGATCACCTTCCGCACGCCTTGGATGGGGATGGTCCGTTGCTCAGTGCTTTCTCTGAAGCCCCCCTCGAGCATCGCCCTGAAGTACGAGCACCTCATGAGCATTATTTTGTGGGCGTGGACTTCCTGCCCTTCGACCAAGAACGTTATGTCGCTCAAGGACTCGGAGCCGACGAAGGCGAGGAGGTCGGACAGGATTGTAGCGGGGGGGATGGTGCACGCCGTCAAGTCAGTTCCGAACCTGCAAACAAAGAGGGTTGGAAGATGATGATGAAATAATTGAAGCGACCGGAGAGGGTCAGTGCAGATCCCTCCTCACCTAAACTCCCAAAAATCATTCAACCTATTCGTGCCGTCATACCCTCCAAAGATGAACATCGAGTCTCCCTCCACGACCCCCACGTGGCAGAACCTGTGCCCCGGCTGTCCCTCCCCCCTCCCCGCCGTGACGCTCTTCCACTTACACGTGTCCAACCTCAACTCACTCAAATCGTTCATACTCGCCCCCGTGCTCCCTCCAAAAACGTACATACTGCGAAGGTGAACTCGTCAGAACGTTTCTCAGCGAGCATCTTGCCCCTTCCCCACCCCATTCCGCTATTCTTCCTCACCTCCTCCCATGCACCACACTAACATGACTATCCCTCGGTACCGGTCCCACCCCTTCCGTCACTACCACACTCCACATCCTCCCCAAAAAATCATAACAATGCACATCATTCAAATGCCTCGTCCCATCATGTCCGCCAAAAACGTACATATTCCTCTCATACACCACACAAGTACTCCTATACCTCGCCCTCGGCAACCTCCCCGTACTCTGCACCTGACTCCATTCATTACTCTCCGTATCATAACAATGAAAATCACTCCTATAACTCCCATCATACCCTCCAAAAACATACACCCCTCCCTCCCACACCACACTCGCATGACTATGTCTAGGACTCGGTCCTCCAGTAGCGTTAATAACCTCCCACGTATGATTAATAAAATCGAAAGAATGTAAATCACTTACTCTACTCGTCCCGTCGAAACCACCGAAAACATACATCTTATCACCGACGACACAACAAACATGTCTATCTCTAGGACTAGGTACATTCCCTACATGATTAACCCTGTTCCAACCTTTATTCAGTTTTAAATTATAACTGTGGAAATCGTTACAGCGGGAGGAACCGTCGTAGCCGCCGAAGATGTATAAAGTTGAGGAATGGACGCATGAAACGTGGAGGGAACGTTGGCAGGGGGGGGGAGTTGAGGGGGAAGGGATTAGGGACCAACCGAGGGGTGGGGGGGTTGGGGGGGGAGAGCTGAACGTTTTTTGGGGTTTTTTTAGGGGGGGAGTGTTAGTTTTTGGTGGGTGTGTGGGTGTGTATGTGTATGTGTGTGACTAATATACGTCAACGTTGGATATTGTGTGTTGTGTTGTTATTCTTATTTTCTCACCTTGGCGCGTTATTAGGTTCCGTCAATTGAGTCGGTAAGGGTGTACGGGACTGAGTTGTTTCAGGGAGGTTTATGAGGTTGGAAGGTGTAGCGGGAGGAGGAGGGGGGAGGGAGGTTACTGAAGGTGGAGGAGGAGCTGAAATGGGGTTAATATTGTGTTCGAAATGGATTTGTCGGTTCTTTACCTGGATCTGTTCAACAGATCTGGATGGTTGTGATGGTTATTGGTTCTTACCTTGATCCATTGTGGGTGGTTGTGTTGTTGTGGGTTTCTTTTGGGGGAAATGTTTCGATTAAGGCGATTAAGGCTAAGGAGGCAATTATGGTTAGTGTGAAAGATGTGTCGTAACGAATTAATGTTTATTATTCTGTGCCACATAGTGTGCTATAGACTTATGTTACAGCAGTAATAGTATAAAAGTTGCTGTCTGTAACGACGATCCAATTAAATGACCCTTTAAATGATCCTTATTGTCCCGATATTAATGTTTATTAATCGTGTCGTAGTTTGTCTATCAGTTACGGTCCTCAGTAACGGTCCTCAGTAACGGTCCTCAGTAACGGTCCTCAGTAACGGTCCTCAGTAACGGTCCTCATGTTCATAAGTACAGTTGTTATAAAACTGCAGGGTAAAAGGTCCTTTATCGTCGCTTCAGTCTTTCATTAATGTCTTTCATTGATGTCTTTCATTGCACGATTGTTGTCGATACTACTCATTATAAGGAGTCACGCCTGACTTACTTACCTTTATGATTATACGGCGAGCAATGTGATGATACTCTTATGTCACGTTATGATGACGATAAGAAGGAGTAAAGTTTGGGCATAATTATCACTGAGAAATATTCACTCCCTTTATGGCACATTTATGTATGAAAACCCGCGTTTTATGAAACGAAACTTTATTTAATCGTATATTAGAGCGTTGGTACAATAACTTAAAGTCGTTAAATTAACGTATATTGTCGTGACATTTATCTTTTTTACACCGACTTTATCCAAAGTTAAGTAGAGAGGTGACGATCGAGAGCTTTAATACTACTTACTTGATGTGACAACAGTGACGGGTTCACATTGACCGGTACGATGTCCTTCACTAAAAATGCCTTCACTAAAAATGCCTTCATACCTCTCATCCAAAACCTCTGCACCTTCTACTATACTTCCACAATTATCCTAACGGCAGCAGTCTATATCTTCCCCAATTCAGCCCTCAGAAAATACACAAGACACGGCCGTCATTCCGTCCCTCTCCCCCCCCTCCCCCTCCCCCTCCCTCGTTCCCTCTCTACCCTCCTCTCTAAAATACTCTCCACCCCCATCCCCAAATCATCCTTCTCCCACTTCTACCTCCTCTCCACCCTCTTCACCTCCCTCCTCCTCACCTTCCACTTCTCCCCCCCCCTCCTCCTCTTCCTCCTCCACTCCCTCCGTCGTCTCCTCGAAACTCTCCTCCTCCCCTCCTCCCCCTCCTCCACAATAACCCTCCCTGCCTACCTCTCCGGTCTAACCCACTACCTAATAACCCCCTTAACCCTCCTCCCCCCCTCCCCCCTCCCCTTCCACTCCTCCCACATCCTAACCTTTATAATCTTATCCCTCCTACAATCACAAGCACACTACACTCTCTCCAATCTCCCTAAAAAACCTTACCTTCCACCTCCTTCAAAACATCTCTTCAAATACGTTCTTTCCCCTCATTATACGATTGAGATATTACTTTACGTTCTTTTTTTTGTTATGAAACCGAGTAGGAATAGTTTAATGATGTGCGTGTGGGTTGGAAGTAATTTAAAGGTAAACAGTGATAACAATTACGATTTCTGGGTCAACAAATTTAGGGAAGAAGGGAGAGGTGGTTTAGTACCGAAACGATTTTTATTGTTTTAAGTTAAATTAAATATCAGATTTTTTCAATGTCAACATATTCCTTTTCATCATCATTAAACACACCAACCCTCATCTTAAAATAAATAACAAATTCTCACTTTCTCCTCCACTCATTCTCCTCCATCCACCCATCATTATAAATCTTACTCATATACTTAACCCCATGATCACACAAAATCGTAACAACAGTGTAGCCCCCCTCTTGGGGTCCCAGGTCTGCGCACCTCTCCGCGATCACGCGACAGGCGCATATATTCAGCCCGGAGGATCCACCGCACATTACCCCGGTTTTAGCCAGGGCGCGACATTCGTCGAACGCTTCGAAGTCGTTTATGGGGACGCATGAGTCGACGTTCTCGAGGGCGCGGTTACCGGATCTCATTATAGCTGTAAGGGAACCTTTGCCGGCGCCTTCGAGAAGGATGCCGCCGTTTGCTTCTGTGTCCTCTTTAACGTTCTGTAGTCTCGAGTCTCCGGAGTTGGGTGATGTAATTTCTCTGTCCTTTTCCCACAAACCCATTAAGTTAGACTTCTCAGGATCACTCAAAACGATCTCACAGTTGGACCTTTTAGACTTCAAGTACCTTCCGACTCCCATGATTGTCCCTCCTGTGCTCCCCGCCATAACGAAGTGTGTAATTTTCCCGTCAGTCTGCTCCCATATTTCCCGTCCTGTGCCTTCCATATGCGCAGACATGTTATCGAGGTTGTCGTACTGATTAACGTTGAAGTACTTTTCTGGGAACTTTGAACACAAAACGTGCTCCTGCTGCATGTAGCAGTGCACGCCGTGAAGGCAGTCGACGTCCGACTGCAGGTCCTCGGACATCCAGAGGGTTGCGCCGTGGGCTGAGATGTGGTCTCTCTGAGAGGTTTGGTAAGAGGGAAGGTTAGTAATGTTGTAGTATTTTAGTATTTAATGTATTAATACAGTTCTCACCTTCTCCTGACTACACTTCTTGTTGGTTATAACAATCACGTCGTACCCTAGGAGGGTGCCGACGAGGGCGAGGGAGCATCCTGTGTTCCCGGAAGACGCCGCGAGGATGGTCTTCTTCTTGCCTTCAGAATTCAGCAGGTCACCGCGGGACTGCGCTAGTAATAACATTGACTTTGCGATTCTGTCCTTATGAGACATGCCGGGGTTGGAGAACTCGGCCTTTCCTAACAGCTGAATCGGGTTGTGCGGATTCAGCCTGTTATATTTCTGGACGCGGAAAAACAATTTTCAGGAGGGCATGTGCGAAAAGGTGGCGAGGTGGTGTGGCGCACGTCTCACTCAAGTTAGATAGAATAATTAACGTTAAAAGCATGTCGCTCCGCTCCTCGCGGTTTCTCACCTTAGCCTTGGGGCCGAGCCTGCTGTTCAGATCCAAGAGGCGCGTGTAGAACTGGGGATGAGGGCTTGAAATCATGTCCAGGACGCTCTGGTCCTGGGCCTTTGGTTCGGGCCTTGGTTCGGGGAAGGTATGGGGGTCCTGCGGCTGCGGACGGCTGAATTCGTGAAAAAATGCGGACATATGTTTGCAAGTAAAAAATCGTGTTCGAATTTAATCGTAGTAAATTAAATCCATTCTCCCTTTTTTGTCAATTCCCTGGTATCGCCTTTTTTTCAAAAAGACAAGTAAGCCGCTCCCCCACACATTCAACGCCCAGCCTCCAACTATCCTTCACGGAAATCACCACGTTTCCGGCCCACCAAACCCATACTCCGCGCGTCTCCATTTCAAAATCGTCAATTTCAGTGCTGCCGGACTCTCCATTTTTTTCAAAGTTATCCCACCATTTATCCACCACCACGACGTCCCAAACCATTACGTCCGCCGCCCTCCCCCCACCCGTGTCCTAATCCACACACAAGCATTCACTCCTAACCCTCAACTTAAATCTAACCCTCTCAATCAACCACAGTGGTCAACACAAAATCGCCTGCCAAGGCGTCCCCGCCCCCTCCCCCCACTCCCTCCAAGGACGACGCCCCTCCCAAGCCTCCCCTCCCCTCAATCGACGCCGCCGCCTTCCGCCTCTGCTCCCTCCTCGGCCTCCCTTCCGTTGACTCGAAAGGTCCCCCCATCAAGGCTCTCCCCAGCGGCGCAGGCAGAACCGTGCGCAGGTGGCTGAGCTCCTCTGCAGTCAATAAGTGCCGCAAGCTGTCCTATGGGAACCTCGTCGATGGGGCGAGGAGAGTGCTTCCGGACAATAGTGAAATCACCGCAGTCATAGAGTCTAGCAAGGTGAGGCGCACACAAATCACAAAGCAGTCGCAACCCAAAACTCACCCCACCAAAATTAAACAAAAATAGCCGATGGAAACCGGCTCCGAAGCTCCCCTCGAAGACTCGTCCTCCTGCTCCGCCCTCCCTCCCCACCCGCTAGTCCTCCCCGCCATATCCTCCTGGCTTTTATCCCTCGCTATAAACTCCCTCCTCTTCGACTCTTCCGACGCCTCTGCCGCCTTCGCTCTCTCCGGCTCCGCCCTCGCCGCCGTCGGGAAGGCCGCCAGCCAGAGCAACTCCACCTTCACCCCCCCCATCCTCAGCCCCCTAATCGCCCGCCTCTACCGCTTCCGCTCCCTCGCCGCCTCCGCGGCCTCCCCCCAAGCCCAGTCCACAGTCCGCAACGAGCTAGTACACGCTCACCGTCTAGCGTGCCTCTCAAGGGCGGTTGACGTTCAGGCCACACTCCTCAACCTCATGCTGAGGGATTTGCTGGAGGGGAACCTGATCGATCAGGCGAAGAAACTTAGTCAGAATGCGACGTTCCCGGAGAACGCGAGGTGAGAGCATCGTTATTCGTTATTCATTCATATATATATATTCGCTCCCTCGGTCTCGCTAACACTCGGTCGCAGCAACAACCAGTTGGTCCGCTACCTGTACTACATGGGGAAAATCCAAGCCCTCCAACTAGAATACACGGACTCCTTCAGCAAGCTCTCCCAGTCCCTCCGCAAGGCCCCTGAGAATACCGGCCTCGCCTTCCGCGTCGCCGTCCAGAAGCTCCTCATCATCGTGCAGCTCCTGATGGGAGAGATACCGAGCAGGGACATTTTCTTCACTGAGGGGATGCGCGCACTCCTCCTCCCGTACATGGAGCTCACAGCCGCCGTCCGCCAGGGCGACCTCACCACCTTCAACAAGATCGCCTCCAAGCACCAGCCCACCTTCGTCGCCGACGGCACCGACACCCTCATCAACCGGCTCGCCCACAACGTCGTCAAGGCCGGCCTCCGCCGCCTCAACATCTCGTACTCCAGGATCTACCTCAAGGACATCGCAGAGAGGCTGAGCCTAGGGTCGGCCAAATCGGCGGAGTACATCGTCGCCAAGGCCATCCGCGACGGCGTCATCGACGGCGTAATCAACCACAAGGAGGGGTACCTCCAGAGTAACGAGCTCGTGGACGTGTACAGGTGAGGCTTTTATTAAAGCTCGTTGGTGTTTGAGGGTGGTATATTAATTAGTGTTGGCAATTCTAACCCCAAGATGGTTTTGTCCTCAGCACCACCGAGCCCGCCGAGGCCCTCCACAGGCGCATCACCTTCTGCCTGAACACCCACGCCGACGCCGTCAAGGGCCTCCGGTACCCCGACGACGCGTACGCCAAGGCCAACCAGAAGAAGAAAAAGGGAGACGAAGAGGAAAAGACCGAGGAAGAAATCGCGGCAGAAATCGAGGCAGAACTCGAAGAGGAGGAAGACGAATTTTAAGGGATCATTCTGAGGAAGGAAGGGGGGGGGGATGCTAAAAAGAAATATTCGCTTATTTGGCTTTTCAAATTTTCCGCTTCCCCAACTTCAATCCCAACTTCAAAAGCAGCACATTTTCAAAATTCATGTAAGTCTAATTTCATGGCTGCGGCTTTCTTCGTTCTCCCCCCGAGGATTGGCGGTCTCGTTAAAGGCGGTTTCCTTCGTCCGAATTCAATGCCGTGCGCTGTGCATACTTATAATGACCTCGCGTCGGAGTCGGAGTCGGAGAGTGAGATAAGTAAACTTGACGCACGGTTTCTAACACCTTCCCCGCAGCTAGAATGTCGATCCGTTCCTTCGTCCTCTTTGTGTTCTTGGTCTTTCCCCATGTTGAGGGCTGGAACTTCCAATTTTCGTCCCGAAGAAGCATTTTAAAAGAAATCATACCGGGCACTGTGAGTGTTTCAACTACAATTATATTTCACTTACTTTCGCTTTCTCCTAACCCGCGAGACAGGCCGCCATTACTTTTTTGGGGAACCCTCAATCTTCCATCGCGGCCTCCAAAACCCCCGTCGCAGGAAAGGAAGAGATTGAAGCAATCAGAAACGACATCCTGAACATGATCAAGAGCGACGAGAACAAGGGCCCCACCCTCATCCGCCTCGCCTGGCACTCCTCCGGCACCTACTCTAAGATGTCGCAAGACGGCGGTTCCTCTGGCGGCACGATCCGCTTCAAGTCGGAACTCCTCCACGGAGCCAACGCGGGCTTAGCAGTAACAGCTGTCCCATGGATGGAAAAAATTCACAAAAGGCACCCCCAAATAAGCTACGCCGACCTGTACACCCTCGGCGGTTCCGTCGCCGTCGAAGCCTTAGGCGGTCCTCCCATCCCCTGGCGTTCCGGCCGTTCCGACTCCGGCGAGTCCTCCGTAACTCCAAACAGTCGTCTCCCAGCAGCCGACTCAGGCCCCTCCGGCTCCGACAAATCCGACGGTACCCACCTCCGTACAATATTCTCCCGCATGGGTTTCGACGATCGCGCGATCGTGGCTTTATCCGGCGCTCACGCTCTCGGACGTTGTCATACCTCCGCGAGTGGTTATGACGGTCCTTGGAGTCCTACGCCTACTACGTTTAATAATTCTTACTTTAAATTATTATGCGATGTTAAATGGACGCCTAGAGAGTGGGACGGTCCTTTTCAATACTCAAACGGGAAGGGAGGGAGTCTGATGATGCTCCCGAGTGACATTGTTTTGATTGAGGATCAGAAGTTCAAGAAGTGGGTTAAGGTTTACGCTAAAGACGAGAAGAAATTCAGGGATGACTTCAGCATGTATTTTAGTCAGTTGATGGAGCTGGGTTGCAATAACCTTGTCTCAGCCTAAAAAAAAAACTCCTCCCCCGCTATTGTTCGCTAATCAAAAAAGCAAAAACAAAAATCTTTATAATTGTGACGCCCTATCAATTTATATTGTGAGTGTTTCGCTGACGTTAGTCCTATTCGTCCTCCTTCCTCCTTGTATAGGGTTAGGCCTTGAGCTCTCGCACATTTCGCACTTCGCCCCTGAGTATGTTCTATTAGAATTATGGAAGGTGCATGTTCCGCATGTCCATGGTCCGATTAGGGAGACGCTCGGCGACGCTGAAGGGGGGGAGGGACGGGGGGGAGGGGGGGGGACGGGAATCGGAACCGAAGAGGGAACGAAACCGACTGACACGGAATTCGAGGAAACCGGAGAAGAACCTTTTGAGGTCTTCTGAGTTTTTTCCGTTGCCTTCGGTTTGTCGACGGCCTTTCCGCTCCCTCCCTTCTTGACCTCCGGCCTCTCTCCCACCTCCGGCTTGAACTCCATCCTCCTCCCCCCCCCCTTATCCCTCTCCCTCAGCTGCTGTATCAAACTGTCGAACCCGCCCTTCATCTTCTCGTCAAACCGCTTGTTGACCTTGTGGATGTGGCTCGTCCCCTCCTCCCCTTCCCCTTTCTTGGCGTTCTCCTCTATCTTCTGCTTCAGCCTCTTGAAGTCCCTCATCTCCCCTGTATTACCGTTCTCTCCTTCCCTCATTTTAAGCTTATGGCGGGTCGCCTCGTCCAAGTTAAAGGCCGCTGCGAGCTCCCCAACTGTCCTCTGACGTCGGGAGGACGTTGACACAACGTCGCACTCGGAATTGTAGAAGGTTACGAAGCTGAACGGGGAAACGGTTGTCGTTGTTTGAAGTTAGAACATACGTCTGAAACCCCTGCGATGCCAAGGTTGGAGTTTTTTGCCTCGACACTCCGAAAACCCCTTACCTTAATATCCTTTCTTTCATAACGGTTTCAGATCCTGAGGATAATATGCCTTCAGCCCTGCACATTTCTTGTAGTGCCTTTTTCTTGACGCCATAGAGGAGGGGTTGCGGGCGCTTTTGAAGGGGGGGAAGGAGGCAGGGGGAACCTTGAGGGTTGGATGAGGAGGTTGGTTCTGGTTGCGGTTCTGGTTGGGAGGGTTGGGAGGGTTGGGATTGTGATGGACTTGATGATCCTTCTTTGTTGCGGAGACGTTTGCTGCTCCGGCGATCCTCACACAGACCACCATTGACGACACTGACACTTTTACTACTACTGCTGCTATTCCCGTTGACGCAACCAGCGACAATCCTATCCCTTAAAACTCCCCTCAAACCTCTAAACTTATCCACCAAATCAGCCATGGACCTATTTGGGACCAAGTCCCTCTGATCGATAGGGTCGCGGCATATAGGGCAGATGGGATGGACGTTACCTCCTTTCGATTGACGCTGGGTTATGGCAGAACGGATGCAGAGGGAACAGAAGGTGTGACCGCAACGCTTAGGGGAGACGGGAGCGTTTAACCAACCCTGACAGATGAGGCATTTTAAGGTGTTCTCTATTTCCTTTATTCCCGAGCCGATTGTGTCGCCTTGAAGAGGTCCTGTTGTCCAGATGTACTCGTCATCGTCGTCGTGGCTAGAGGATTCCATGGGGAAGGTGAGGGAAGTGGCGAGGAACCGGACGTCGAAGGACGGGAGGGAGTAGGAGGAGATAGAATCAGAGACGGAGGGAGAGGAGGCGGGATCGGATGCAGGTTAGCGCTTTATTATAAATGGAAAAGACGCTTGCGTTTTGTTATTGTTGATTTACTTTCACTAATATTGAAGCTTGGAAGCGTGGAAGAAAAGCAAGCGTAGCACGGCGATGAGAAAAGGAGGAAAAGTAGGAGAAAAATGGTCTCTGGGAAATAAGGACCTATATTTATGTCCACTTCTCGCAGCCACATTACGTTCTAATCCCACATACTCCATCGTCAACGCGCTTGCCTTCGCCTTCGCATAAGTATTGTTTATAAATAAGACGTCGTCGTCGTCTTATAAATTCAGGAATCTACTGTTATTGCTCACATTCGTGCGATCCTTCCCTCCGAGAGGGTTCCACATCTTCAGTCCTTCATTCTTCATCTTCTACTTCATCTTCATCCTTCATCTTCTAGTACTATGTCAATGTCATCAATACAATCATCCTTCTTGAGTGAAGATTATGATCGTTGTGAATCTTATTTAAACAAATACAAACACCAATGTAGAAACACAACAGCAAGCTGCTACAGTACACTGTACGATGAGGAAGGGGCAGAGTTGGCTAGGTAAGATATAGACATTTATTGACGTTTGGTTAACCCTCAGACAAACATCCCCTAACAACATCTCCTAATTACATCCCGTCAATGGTATGTATGTACCTCAGACTAGCAGACGAGAACCTCTGCATATTACTATCATCGATGCAGATAGCTGATGTTCACGCACGAGCTAAAGTGCACCCGAAGTCGACTTCGAAGAGCCCGCAGTCGAAGGAGACGAGACAAAATATTTACAACAAGGTGAGAGCAATTTACGAGCAATTTACATCGTAAGATTGGACAGATGTATCATTATTCATTATTCATTATTCCAACTCGTCGCCTCCCGCACAGGCCCTGTCCACCCACAAAAGCTACTACAATTACCTCCAAACCTTGCTTGCAAAAATAAATACAAGCAAACCTCCAACAGACTCCACACCACAGTCTACCCCAAACCCTCTCCCCCCGAACAAACTCTCTACCCTCTTCATATCCGCGGGCATCACCCGCTGCTACTTTGAAACGCTCACATCAACCACAACAACAAACCCTTTGACAACCCTTACACCCTACATCGTCTCGTCCGCCCTCGCCCTCCCCACCTCTCCACCACAAAAAGATCCCAACCTCTCCACCTGCCTCCTAACGCTCCAAACTTCCCTCCTCCCAAACCCCTTGACCCTCCTCTCCCTCCTGTCCTCGAACCTCTCCCTCCTCATCCTCCACTTCACCTCCTCCCCCCCCCCCTCCTACCTCCTCCCCCCGACGCTCCCCCCAACCCCCCACTTTTACTACGCCCAGGCCCTAATCTCCTTGACCTCCTCCTCCCTACCCTCGGCCCTAAACGACCTCTCCGACTCCCTCTCCACCTCC
>BRXY01000021.1:12423-42002 GCA_030267945.1 Triparma strigata
CCCCCCCCCCCCCCCCCCCCCCCCCCCTCCCCTCCTCCCCACCCTAACCTCCCTCCCCCCCTCCCCCCACGTCTCCACTTTACTCGCCCACCTCCTCCTCCCCACCTCCCCCCCCTCAAAAATCCTCTCCCACTTAAAATCCTCCGCCTCAAAAGGTTCCCCAACAGCCGTGATTAATTTAAGCGTTTTCTTGGATCACGTCGACGGAGAAGGTTGTGAGACCCTCAACGATTACGCGGTAGAAAACGCGGGGGGGGGAGGGGGAGGAGGGGAGAAGAGGTTCTACTTTGACGGGAGGACTTTGAGGGCGGAGGGGAGGGAGGGAAGGGAGGTGAGAAAAAACGGGGGAGGGAGAGGGGGGGCGGACGTGTTATTAATATGAGGACCGGTAAGCGATGACACTTCTGAGACCAGTTTCTAACACCACGGTCGTCTCCTTCCATTGCGACTCGCTTCGCTCGTTCGCTTCGCTCGTCGTAGATTAGGAAGGACATTTTAAACGTCGTTTATGAACAGGGGGTTAAGCGAGGGAACTTTATTAAAGCGAAAGAAGGTTCGTCGAAAAGCTTATAAAAAGAAAATAACGCGGCCATTCTAACTCCCATAAAATTCTCAAGCCGCCGAGAAGATGGTCTCTGAATCCTCAGGCCCAGATAAAATTCAATGGACACTAAAACTCGCCTGCGCCCACCTCAGCCTCCACAACCACCACCAGGCTACGTCCCTCCTCTCCTCTCTCTCCGCTTCAATCTCCTCCTTCTCCCTCACATCCTTCGACGTCCGTACCCTCTCCGCAATGAGATTATGCTACGCGTCCCTCCTCCTCGATTCAAACCTTCAAAAACCTTCCCCCTCCAACCTAAAAAAAATCACAACCTCAACCGAAAATCAACCCTCACAAATTCTTGATAACCTCTCCCTAAAGAATTCCCGCCTCAAGTCAACCCTTCTAATGAACGAATCCCTAACCCTTCTCCCTTCGAATCCTTCCGAAGCAATCCGCCGATTACAGAAGTTATCCTCCCTAAATAATTTCACCGCGACATTCAATTTAACCCTTGCTTTTGTTAAAGTTGGTAGGGTTGAGGAGGCGGTTAAAACTTGGTTGGAGGTTAGAGGTTTAGGGAAGGTTTGGAGGTACGTTGAATGAGAAGGGGGAGAGATGAGAGGGGGATATAAGTAAACAAGCATTCTAACGGAACGTATAATGTATGTAATGTCGCTTTTTAACCTTTTTAATGGGGTAGGGCTAGGAAGGCTAAGGTTATTAAGAGGGCGAGGTGAGAATGGTGAAGCGGAGTACTTCTCTCCGTGTGTTTGACGTATGTTCTAACTTTTATCGCAGGGAGGAAGCTGTGAGCAGGTTCGTGGAGATTAAGGGGGGCGGGGGGACGGAGCAGGTCAGGGAAGGAGTTGAAGTTGTGGAGGGGGGGGGGAGGGTTAGTTGGGAGCAGATTACGATGATGGATATGGTGGTTTTGAAGCTGGCTTTGAAGCAATTGAGCGGCTCGATTTCTCTGAAGAACTCGTTAAGATAAATGGAAAATGAAATGATTTGATATAGTACAACACAAAATTTTATCACAAGTTGACTTCTTCGGTGTATACCTTCCCGCTCCAGTCGCAGCAGAGACCTGGCAGGATCCCCGAGTTCTTCTTTCCCTTCAAGATCCTTCTCGTACTTTTGTCTACCCTTGCTACCGCCCACCACCCTGACTTTAGTCGTTCCCTTACGAAAACGGTCTCTCCCGCGAGAACTGACATTTGCCACTCATCTTGGGCCTCGAAGGGGTGCATAACTCGACAAACGTTCTTGTCTCCCTCGATGACTATGTGTTGGCCGTCTTCCGTCACCGCCGCCTTCATGAAGGCTCTTACGGCCTCCTTTTGGTCAGCTGTCAAATTCTTGGCGCAGAGGGCCCTTTGAAGTTTCATCTTGTCCAGCTTCCTCTTCACCATTTCTTCCAGCGCGTCGTGCACGGCGATGTATTTTGAGACCGAATTCCGCCTCGCAGGCATCGAGGCGGACTTCTTCAGCCAGTGTCGCCTGTGAAATTCGGAGAACATGGCAGAGGCACGTCTGGCCGCGCTATTACTATTACTATTGCTATTGAGTGTGAAGCTGGGCCTCTGCACGCTGCTCATTTTAGAGGAAATGGATGAGCGGATCCCTGACGACATCTTCTTATAAAAGGGAATACGGGTATTCTTGTTGTGTTGTTCAGCGTCGCCATCGTCGTCTGGAGGGGCAGCAGCCGGCTCGTCCAACCAGGTGTCCAGGTCAGATTTTCTGTCCTCCTCGTCCTCGTTTTCTTCGGTATTGTTTTGGCTCTCGTTCAAGGTTGATCGACCACCGAAGGTGAATGCCTTTTTGAGGTTTGCCTTGGTCATCATTTTTCCCTTGACGGCATCTCCGGGGGTGATGATGGAAGGGTCTTCGATAACGTGAAGATTGGGATCCGGGGCGGATTGAACAGGCTTCAGTTGGATGGCCACCCGGTCGACATTTACGTTGTCCCTCTCCTCTTTCGGCGGGGCAGGAGGAGGAAAATTAGGTTTCATCGGCGCCTTAAAAGACTTAGATGTTGGGGGGGATCCGTTCTCCTCCTGCAAAGCATCGTTTATCATACCCCCTTCTAGGCAATATTAGGGGGGGAATGTGGATCGCCAACGGCCAAAGCTTGTTTGCGCCGAAAATCGAAGGGTTATACTTTGGAGTTCGCTTTGTCCTGGTTTGGAATGCATTTGGAATGCAGGATTCAAGGAATTAGGATATATAGAATATCAGCAATCCACGGCCAAAATACGACCCGACCCATCGTCTCAACGAGTAGTTATTTCTGAATTTTGTGCTTGTCGTACCCCTCCCTCATATTCCGCCGTAACCTGTCAAACACCTCCACACAAACCAAACGCACAAAAACATGATCTCAAACTGGAGCACTAGGAAGCCCCTGTCGGTTGAAACTGGTCCTCCGCAAGCTCCCTATCAGCCCAAGTCCAGCGTTACGCTTATGGAGGCGGCAAAGGCCACCTCCCCCCAAAGCGAGAGACTGAACCGGTTCTCAACCGACTCAGGCTCTCCGCCTCCTCCTCTCTCTCCCACCGCCGTGGTAGTCAAGAGGCTCTGGGGAGGTAGGGAAACCAGCAAGAGGCTCGATGAAGACTCCATGAACCATTCTCCGTACATGCTGCATCCCGCTAGTGACTTTCGCCGCCGCTGGAATTTGCTGGCCCTGGCCGTAATCCTTTACACTAGCATAGACTTGCCGATGGACATCGCTTTCTTCCCCGAGATTGAGGTCAACGCCGGCTTCATCGTCAACTGCATATTTGATGCTTTCTTCATCGTCGATATTTTCATCAACTTCCGAACTGGCTTTGAATTCCACGGCAGGATTGTTATGGATGATAAAGCTTCGTTCCAGCACTACCTCCACAACTCCTTCGTCTATGATTGTATCGCCTCTATCCCTGTCGACTACTTCGCGTTCTTAACCGACGAATCCTCCACCTCTATTTCCAAGGCCCCTAAGATCATCCGCATCCTTCGGATGTTCAGGCTCATCCGCCTTCTGCGCCTACCCCGTCTATTCCGTTATACAAAGGGCTACGCCTCGACTTTTCACACTGGGTACGTCCGCGTCGTCAAGCTGCTTTTCCTACTTTTACTATTCGCGCATTGGAACGCCTGCTTATTGTTTCTCGTGGCGTCGCTCCAGTCCTTCGGAGATCAAACGTGGGTGGGATTAATGGATTTGGAGGATGAAATGGTCAGCACTCAATACAGCTGGTCGCTCTTCATGTCGTTGTCGCACATGCTCTGCATCGGATACGGAGTGTACCCGCCGGAAACGCTCCCGGAATTATGGGCGATCATTTTCTCGATGAGCCTCGGAGCCTCGCTATTCGCGTGCATCGTGGGAAGTCTGACAGCAGTCCTTCTCTCGCTCGACTCAAGCAACGCGACGTTCACAGCGTATATGAATGAGCTCGAAGCGTATTTCAACCACCGGGCAATTGACAGTCAGATTCGCCTCGACTGTTTGGAGTACCTGAGATTACGATTTGGAAACGACGAGCACCAGAGCCTTAACGGCTTGAAGATGTATTCGGAGAAATCCCTGTTATCGGCGCTACCCGATTCTCTCAAGCGAAAACTACGATTCGCAGAGGCTGGCTCTCTGTTAAGTAAAAACCCAATATTCAACGCTTCCTTCTTCCCGAAAAATTTACAGGATAATGTCGCCTCGAAACTCGTACCGGAGTGGCACACATCTGAGGAAATCATCTGCAGGGAGGGAGACCTCCCCACTGGGTTGTGGTTCGTGAAGTCGGGATCCGTGCAGATTACGTGCGACGGCGAGAAATTAGGGCAGTGTCAGCCAGGCTCATTTTTTGGTGAGGGCTTGATCAGTAATTGCCTTGAGCCGCTAACGTACACTACTGGGGCTGATAACAGCACGGTGCTATTTAAATTGAGTCGTGAGGATTATTTGGAAGTTGTGAAGTTTCATCCCGATTTGTTGGAGATCCTCGTCCTGGTCTGCCAACAAAAGATGAAGAAGCTAAACATGGAAGATTGGAAGAAGGACAGATCGGACAGTGCCCAGCTGCAGAAGGAGAGAGTAGCCCAGCTCAAACAATTATTTGACGACAACGTCAATCTGACACCAAAATCATAAATTTTACTAAGCTAAATAAACCTTTTGCCCAATTATCCACTTTCCCCATCCCCCGTCATCTCCCTCTCTCTCTCTCTCTGCTTCAACAATCCTTACTGCCTGCGACGACCCCGGCGTTCCTCGTCCTCCTGGTCTTTCCAGCTGCGGCTGCACCTCCGGTACCTTTACTAAAGCTGGCTCCGGCGGTGCTAGGCCTCGGCGAAATCTTTCTCGCCCCTCCGCTGCCGCGCTTGGGAGACGTAGCCCTTGCTCCCCTGCCTCTCTTGGGCGAATTGATAGACATTATCTTCTCCCCTCCGAAGCTCTTCCTACTCGGAGAATTCAACTTTTCGGAGCTTACGTCGGCGAGAACGGAATCCCCGGGCTTGATACTGCTCCTCCTGCGGGCCTTTCCTTCCATGCTTCCCTTCTTCTCGTTCTCTTGGCCCATCTCGAGCTTTCTCGCGGCTGCGACTTCCTTCTGTTTCATCTGGACGCGCTCATCGATGCTCATCAAAGTGGCGATACCAACGGACACGGGCACCTTGACGGGGGGCATGCCCTCGCCACTCTCAACGATCTCCCCCTCCCCGTCTCCAAAGGCTGCGGTAATATCTTCGCTAGAAGGGGTTTCATAAACAGCCTCGTCAACGTCGTAGAACTTCCTGCTCTCTACATCCTCGACCTCCTCTTCGCACTTCACAATTTCATTGACGTAGTGCACGATGCCCTCCTTGATCTTCTCGACTCCTCCGACCTCGACCTCGGCGCTCGTTTGGACCTTGGCGACGACTTCACCAACGGCGGAGTCAGTAGCCTCCAAGTCAACCTTCGCCTGCTTAATCTCGGCTGCGAGCAATGCCTCCGTCTTGCTTAGTCCCTCGTCCGCGCCTGAGCTCATGGCCTCTATGTCAGTCACAACCTTGGTAGCCACGTCGTTGACGCCTCCGATGCCAGTCTTGATCTCGCTCATGATATTCTTGGCTCCGTCCACGACCTCCTCCCTGACGTTCTCCCTGGGATCCTTCATGGTGTTCATGTTGGAGATGGTATCCTTGATTGTCTCGACGCCGAAGCTAATTGCCTGCTTTCCGGCGGTCTGGACCTCCTCGAGGTTGGCGGCGATGGTGCTCGTAATGTCACCAGTGAGGGCGGTGCTGACTCCCTCGACCTCCTCGCTGACCTTGCTCGTGGTCTCTTGGAACTCTGAATCAACTTCACCATTGGCGTCCAACTGCTTCTGAACGCTTTCCTTTACCTCGTTAATCTCGTTTTTGAGGGCAAGCGTGGTCTTTGAGATGTTCTTGACGGTGGCGTTGATGGAATCCATGGTAGAAACAACGAACTTGTCAACCTCGAGACCGACGTTGACCTGCTCTTGCACCTTGCCTAAAGCCGACGAGGCGGAGGAGACGAAGTTTGATGCGGTGCTGTTAGTCTCCTCGATCGAAGCCGTGACGTCGTCGCTGGTGGCAGTGGCTGTGGCAAAGGTGTTCTCGGTCAATTCTCCAAGCTTCTTATTCTGTTCAGCCATGAGTGAGGCCATGCTATCCATGACGTTCTTAACAAATTGCTGCTGAGCAACAAGCTGTTCCTCCTTCTGCTGGAGGAACTGCTTCCTCTGCTCCTCGAGTAGGGCCTGCTGCTGCTCGATCTTGGTGGCCATGGCAGTTCCGAACTTGGTGGTGCTCAACTGCAGAGCGGCGGTCTCCTTGCCCATTTCGGCGTGGGGGTTGGTCTCTTCGTAGTGAGCGACCGCTTTCTCTACGGTGGAGGTGATTCCGTCGCAATCGGATGTCAGAGCACCAGCTTGGGATTCGAGCTTCTCGGAGAGGCCGACCAGGAGGGTGTCCAATTCGGAAACGATGGTCGCCTTCTTCTCGTTGGTCGCCTCGAGGGCAGAGGAGAGGTTGGACTGAATACCGTTCAGGGTGGCTGCCGTGGCTTTCAAGGTGTCGGTATCCTTTGAGAGGGCTGCATCGCACTTTGACGTGAAGGTGCTCGTGTGCGCGCTGCTGAGGGTCTCGGCCTTGGACTCGGCTTCCTTGACTCCCTGGTCGATCTCGGTCTCGAGGAGACGCTCTCCGTCCTCGAAGGTCTTTACGATGGCGTTGACCTTTTCCTCGGTCGAGTTCTGGATGTTGGAGCAGACGGTCATGACGTCGTCAGTGAGGACGGAGGTTGCGTTAACCTTGAAGGAGGAGACATTCTCCTTCACCGAGGAGTTGAGCTTGGCGACCGACTCGAGGTTAGTTGTCTGACGCTCGAAGGCGGCATTGGAAGACGCAAGGGATGCGTTAAGGTGGCTGGTGACGGCCTCGTTCAAGGACATGATCTTCTGCTTGACCTCTTCCGTGAGGGCGGAAGCGGAAGTGGAGAAAGATTTGGCCTGCGAACGGCACTCCTTCTCGTGCTCAATGTTGCTGGACAGCGAAGCGTGAAGCGTGTTGCCGTCGCAAACGCTCGCCTTAAGCGTGCTAAAGAGGGCCTTGACGACTTCACTCATCTTCTCCTCGGTGTTCTGCGTGCTCTTGAGCGAGAAGAAACTCTTCGAGAGCTGTAATTGGGTCTCCTTGAGGCTCTCCGTCAGCTCCTCGCTCTTTTTCTCGGCGGCCTCGGCACGGGCGACGATCTCCTGCTGCTGCATGTGCTTCCTGGCGAGGGCGCCTTGGGCTTCCTCTACTTGAGCCTGCATGTACTGTAAGCGGCACTCCATCTCGTGCCAGTGTTCGAGGGACTGACTTCCGCCCTCGGCCTGCTTGCCCATGGAGCCAGCGGTGCCGCTGCCGCCACCCACGCTCAGGTAAGAAGTGGCGACGGGCTTGTTGACGATGCTGTTGGCGGACTGGGCGTAGTTAAGCGTAGAGATGCTCTCCTCAATCGCGCTGACGCTGGGGGACAAGGTGGCGATGATCACCGTCTTGCACCTTCCTCCTAGGCTCTCTTGCAGCACTCTCGTGAGCTTCGAGTCGCGGTAAGGGACCCTGACGTTGGAGTTTTTCTTCTCGGACTGCTCTTTCAGGCAGCTAATCACTCTGCCGAGCGTGAGGAGACTCCTGTTGATGTTCATGCGCTCCCTCTCGCGGGTCGCGGAGGCCTTGTCGGCTTTGTCCATGGAGGCGCTCTTGGCGCACTCGCTTCCGGCGAGGTCGACCATGTGGAGCTTTCCGTTCACCTCCATGACGCCGTCGGGGTACTGCTTCTTAGCCTTGACGTTAAGGGTGAAGAGGCAGTGGGATCGGGAGCTCTGTTTGTTCATCTTGGTCTCGCCGATCCTCCTCTGGGTGCGGGCCTTCTCCATCTGCGTAAGCACGTCGGCGGCAGAAGAGACGGGCTGCTTACTCAAGCCGGCGCAAAACACCCCGCCCTTGCTGTCCATAATGGAGAGCTGTGGGATATTGGGGGGGGGGGGGGGGGGGGGGGGGGTGAATGTGAATGTTTTTGAGCTCTGAAGTGCAGCCTCTCACCTTCTCCTGCTCCTTCTTCTTGGTGTTGTCGACGAATAAGTCGCAAAGCTCCTCGTTGTAAATTTCGAGGTACTGGCAAGTGACCTCGTGCGAGATATAGCACTCGTCCTTCAGCTGTTCGAAGATCGAAGCGGCAGATCTTGGGATGATGCCTTGCTGCTGCTCCTCAGTGATGGATCCCTCCATGGTGTGCGTTTTACCGGTGCCGGTCTGACCGTAGGCGAAAACGGTGGATTCGAAGCCGTTGAGGACATCCTTGATGACGGGTCTCAAGGTGCTGTTGAACACCTCTTCCTGGGTGGAGTACTGCGGGGGGGGGTTAGGGGGAGTGGACGGGATTAGGCTCACACACCGAGACTGTGCTGGGGCTAGATCGATGATAGTTTCTCACCATTCCGAAGACGTTGTCGAACTCATAACTAGAACGTTGCTGGCGGCTTCCAGAACCTTTGATCACGGTGATTGAACGTTCAGCAGTAGACGCCTGAAATCGGAGAAATATGGGGTTAAAGGGGTCATATTAACGGTCGTATTTATTTATTGTGATCAGAGCCCACAAAACTTACCGTAACGACGGGAAGCGTGTCGAGGGTGTTCTCCCTGTCGTTCATGGGTCTAAGGCGCACCACCACCTGCACATTTGCGGACTCCTTCGACATGGTACGAGAAATAACTGGAGATAAAGTGGGGAAGAAGGATCACACCAAAATCAGCCAAATATCCGAAAAGTAATTCTTGCGTTCCGTCCCACTAATTAAGGTCTATCGGTAGTAGAAGTATGCACTCTTCTCAAATCCTGCTATTGGGCCTCCTCCTCGCCCTCGCAACCTCATCAAAGGCTTTTTTGGCGTTACCAACTCAGCGTCCTTGTCTTGCTCGATCAGAACCTCTGTTTGGCTTCTTTGACAAGGCGTTCGCCAACGAGGACTTGGGTGCGAAGCAGAATGCGGGTCTGAAGAACGGTCCGAAGGTGAATGATAGTGTGACGATCAACGGGAAGGCATGCAAGGTGCGTAATGGAGGGTGGAGGGGGTGTCGGGGTTTCTCATGTCGTCTTGTCTAACCTCCTCACAGAACGCTGTGGTGGGCCAGAAGATCAAAGTAGTGGCGGCTGCGGCCCGCGTGAAGATACCGTACAACTGCAACAACGGTGATTGTGGAACTTGCACTGTGTTGGTGAATGGACGCAAGGCCAAGGCTTGCCAGATGACGGTTCCGAAGGGGAAGTGCGATATACAGACGTAGATGGCAATGATGTACATGATTCGATTGAAAATGCCGTTCGTTTTTCTTATTTTATTTATTTCTCTTCAACTTCAACCTTGGCTTTCTTCGCAGCTGGTGCATCCGTCGAGACTAAGGTGGGTGCCATTTTCTTCTTCTTCTTCACTACCATCATGGGGGCAGGGTTGGGGGTTGCGGTAGTGGTGGTGGTGGTGGCGGTGGTTGTGGTGACGGTGGCGGTGGTGGTGGCGGTGGCAGTGGCCAGGGGGGGAGTCGGGAGGGACGCGTTGTCACTAGCATTTCCAAATCCTGTCCGCCAGAAGTGAGTTAGAGAGCGCTTCGTACCCTATACACAACTCATAACTCATAACTACTCATGACTCACCTATCGTGGTACCGTCCTCAAACCCCCCTCCCTCGTCTCCTGCGGCTTCTCCCTCCCTCTTGTTCTCCGCCACTTGGTTCAAAACCTTGAGGTTCTCGTCAGCAGCCTCACAGCACTCAATCATCTCGTCGACCATCTCGAAGCAGAACATGAACTCGCTCTCGTCGTCAGTCCACGTGCTCTCGAGCTTTCGCTTCTCCTCCTCCCAGGCGGCCTTGACGTCATCGGTCGCATCAGCCGGGGGCTTGGGAGGGTAGGGCTTGAACAAGGGCATGGTCTTGATGCAGTCCCTGATGGCCTTGAGTTTGTCGGCAGGGGTGTTGAGCGTGCGGACAGGCGCGTCGTCGTCGTCGTCGTCATCGTCGTCGTCGAGAATCGCCTTGAACGTGGGGTCGCACTTGGCCTGGTCCGCCGCCATGCCCGCGAAGGAAATTCCGCAGTCTAGGTAGTACTTCACGCTCTCCCTCTTGTACTTGTCCTTCTCTTCCTCGGTAAGGGGCCTCGTCTCCTCGACTCCGTCGACGATGAGCTCCTCCTCGCCAGCCGCCAAGCTCGTGCAGGCCCCAGCCATGGAGTACCTAGTGTCGGCAACCTTTTGGCTGTAAGGCCCGAGGCAGGCGATGCGGAGCTGCAGGGCAGTGGCATAGTCGCCCAGACTGTCGCGGTACCTGCCGTTTTGCTTGCTGCAGTCTGCCAGGCGCACGTGAATCATGGCGAGGTCGAGGTTGAGCGACTTGGCCATGTCCCCGTCGGCCTTTCCCTCGGCGATGATCTTCTCACAAAGGTTCCTGGCCGTGTCGAGGTTCTGCCAGGCAATCTCCTTGTCCTCCTCTACTGCAGTGCGGGCCTCCTCCTGGTCCTCTGGGCTCATCATGGAGATGGCGTCAGTACTGCGCGGGGTTTATTGCGGTTAGTATCAGAGCGTTGTTGTTACCATGCCGTGGCGACGGCGGAGCAGCACCCATTCTCATCTCATCCTCTCCTCACCTGTCCTCGACGGTGTACAACAGAGTCGTCCCGTACAAGTAATACAGAGGACCCAGGGCTGGGCTCAGCTCGTCGTTCCCGTGAGCCTCGAGCGTGCTTTTGATCATGCCCTCCACGAGGGACATGCAACCCTCCATATCATTGCTGGCCAAAAGCGCCTTGGCGGCAATGAAACTATCAGAGGTTTGAGTGCTGAAATAGTGAGCAGCCTGAACGGCGGGGGAACTGGTCATTTTATTCGTCGACGAGGTTAGGGGGGGAGCAGTATTCGTAGTGTCAGCGAGCACCATTTCCAGCTGTAGGGGTGGAGGGAGAGAGGGAGTTAGAGCTGTAAAGAGCGGCGGCAATTCCGGAGGGGGATTTTTTAAGTTTATCAATAATTAGAGCTTTGGAACCAATTGTCAAGGCACGAGTAGTAAATGTGTACTCAAGAGTCAGTCTGAGCGCTCTGAGTGCATGTGGGAGCGTTCAAGGACCTACAATTAAAACCTGAAAAATGCTGGGAAATAAACACTTTGATTCTCACAAAGACAACGTTAATAAAATGTCACGACGGCCCCAAGGCGGCGGTGGCAGCGGATGGGGCGGCGGTGGGGGCGGTGGTGGGGGCTTCCACGGGGGACAGATGGGCCCTGGACCCTCGAATTCGTGGCGTCCCGGACGAGATGGAGGAGGCGGAGGAGGTCGTGGCAACTACAATGCGGGCGGTGGCCACCCCCAGGGCAATCAGCACGACGCAATCTTTAAGGAGAAGGAGAAGGCGATGCAGGGGGTGGTGAGCGACCCGAAGTTCGCCGACTGCAGCTACGTGAATGTTTCCCCTCAGCAGCCGCTCCCTCATGTTACCATGCTTGCCTTCTCTCCCAAGAGCGGCAAGCAGAGCCAAGGCCACACTCTGGCCCTGGCCGGTAGCGATGGAATGGTGAGGTCGTACGACGTGGCTAGGATCTCGGGCGGCTCGCAGGGAGGTGTCGGGGCGGGGGGGGATGTCATTACAGCGAATGCTGGGGGGGTGGAGTCAATCGCTTGGGAGGTTGGAGACGCTAGCGGTAGAATGGTCACTACTGGGCACGACGGGAAGGTGGCCTACTTCGATCCCCGGGGGGGGAGGGGGGACAAGGTCAAGGTCGGTGGCGTCGGCTTGAGTTTGGCTGTGGGCGGTGGCGGCGTGGCCTGCGGCACCGAAGATGATGAGGTCTGGCATATTGACCGGCGAACCATGAAGCCTGTCAAGCTCGGCCTCGACGGCAGCGAGGACAAGATCAGCACCCTGGCCTACTCACCTAAGGGCGATCACCTGTTTGTGGGCGGCGGAGAGCCTGGGGGGCGCGGGACAGTCAAGCTCTTCGACGTGAAGGAAAAATACACCCTCGTCCACAGCCTGGTGGCGCACACCGGCAACGTCTACGGGGTCGCGTTTTCGCCGGACAGCAAGTGGATGGGTACTGGTGGTGGGGACGCGCTGGTTGGAATTTGGGATTTGAAGGAGTTGGCCTGCGTTAGGACTGTGGGAAGGTGAGAAGCTGCTGAAGCTGCTGAAGCCAAATCTACCGTTTGTAATTGTTAACCCTCCTTCACTCCTCAACAGGCTCAACTGCCTCGTCCGCTCCCTATCATTCTCCACCGACTCCAAGTACGTTTCGTCATGTGGTGATGATTCGCTGATTGATATTGCAGAGATCGAGACGGGGCGCCGGGTGCATGCGGTCCCCACTGGAGGAATTGGAGAGTGCACGGCTTGGACCAGCGGCATCATGGCCTATAGTACCTGGCGCCAACAGGGCAGCATCGCGTCAGTTAAATTGATGAAAATTAATTAGGCTTTTGTCATGAAAGGTTCATCATAATTTCTATATCTCGTCACATATGCATATCTATTATTACTTTTCCGTTTTTCCCCATCTGTTAAGGACCCTTCCCGTCTTTGTCCCTCCTGAAGTAATGTGGGAAAGCTTCACACTCCTCTCGGCTTTTCCTTTGCCTTTGGGCTGCTTCGGGTTGACCCTAACAGCACTTGGCTTCACTCGCATTCCAACGCTGCCATTGCTAGCTGAGGCGACTGCCAACCCGTCCATGCCTTTAATCATATCGTGGTATGCGCTCACACTAATCGCTCCGCTTTCGAGCAAGTCCTCCGGCGATGCCGATTTCTGTCCGGCGCCAAAAATTTCGCTCTGCAGGCTTGGCGCCTCACTGAGAGGTATGAAATCGCTGCCAACTGGGAGGCCCTCATCCAACCTTTCCTCCCCAGTTTCAAAGACGGTATCGTGCACTTCCCAGTGTCTGTCACAAACTAGACACAGGAAATTGCTGTCGAAGCTCCCGCAACCGCAAGCAGTACATGCAGTCGTCCCTCTCGGTCCGCAGTGCTCCTCGTGAGAATGGCCACACCGACACTTAGCGCGCCAGGTGTTCACGTTGAATCCTCTGCGCCGAGGTAGGTAGTCGTCACCGACTTCTTCGGGCCTCGAAAAGATGAACTGGAACCGTCTGCAGCCAGCGCAGTTCCTACACTTGGAGCTCTTTCCCTTGCCTTTGATTGCATGTTCTGAAAACGGGCAACCGCAGAAGCATCTGGACGTTGGGCCTACCCGCGAACAGAAGTCAGGATTTGGAGATGACGAGGAACTACTCCGAAAGAGCACATATAAGTTATGTCGGATTGCCCAGTCGGCGGCGGCGCGCTCAGCATTCATAAGTGCTTCTGCGCCTGGACTGATCTTCATCTGTGGATGCATTGTGGTGGGGGCGCCCTTCGTGATAGGCTTGTAACTCATCGTTACTGTAGGAAGCGGTTAGGGGGGTTGCTGCACCCCGCCAGATGTTAACAGTGTCAATCGATTTTCAATTATATTCTGTGTGAGTTCCAGCAACTCTCCAATATTTTCACCCATCTTTCAAAGAGCACAAATTCCGCCTTGTCCAACGATCGAAGACAGCAACGACCGGCGACCGTTGTCAACTTACTCAAACTTGAGCCCAGCCTTTACCGTCGGCTTTTATCCCGACCCCAACCTAATTTCCTCTCACCTCCTAACTCCTCCCCCAACCCTCACAAGTCCAACCTCGTTGCCATGGGACAAGCCAACTCCTCAAAGCGCGAGCTCTCAAGGGGCTTCAAGAGGAAGGATGGAAGCTCTAAACTGAAGTCTGGTAGCGGTACAAAGAAGACAATCGCGGATGGTTTGGTTCATGAATACAAGCAAGGTACGTTTGCACCCACAGCCTAGCGGCCACCTGTTATCCCTGCCATCGCTGCATTTGGAAATTCTAACGCAACGAATAGTGACGTTTGCGGAGGCGGCTGAGTGTCGGGAGACCTTCCTGGACTTCTTCGGTAACTCTCAGTTCCACCTTTCTCAGGAAGAGTTTGACGATGTATTCGGCCCCATTTTCCATGACTCCGTACCTCACCACAAGTTGTTCAAGGGCCGAGTTTTTCAAACCTTTGCAGCGGCTTATATCTTCAGCGAAGATGAGACGAAGGGCTTGGATAGCAAGGTTGAGGCTCTCTTCGGGCTCTTTGACTTCGATAACAATAACTGTTTGAACAGAGTTGAGATGGAGATGCTCTTTGAGTGTGTTACGGAGGCCATTCACAAGGTGACTAAGACGAAGCACCCAAACCACGGCTGTGAGCTCACGCTCATCAGGCGCTGCTTCAGGGATGTGTCGCCTGCTGGTGGAGAGGTAAAGATGCACGAGTTCCAGGAGTGGCTCGGTCACCAGGAGGACATAACGCAGTATTTGAACCAGTTCATAGAGGCGAGATTTATCACTGCTATACAGGAGGAACTTTTGAATGCTGTCAGCAGTGCGTATGAGCAATTCCTAAAGGTAGAAGACCAGGAATCCGACACCATCACTCAGGCCCAATTCTTTGAGATTCTTACCAACTTGAATTTCCCCGCCACTGAAACTGAAATGTCCGAAGTCATGAAGCTGCTGAAAGAGAACGGCGGCTTGGACGAGAGGGGGCAAGGCGGTGTGAAGGAGCAGGTGAGCGGGTAACACTGTTGGGATTTCAACGTCACAACACGCCAACGCCGTCTTCTAACGCCAACCCTGCGTCACTATTACTTGAAGGCCTTCCGCGCTATGATCGTGCCTTGGCTGAGCGTGTCGATCATGGACACCGATCACAATGGGCACATCGATATAGCCGAGCTCAAGTGCCTGATGTGGGTGCACCAAGAGCAAGGTACAAGGGAGCCCAAGGACGACATCATCCGCCAGACCATGGCACGGTTGGACCTGGACTTCTCTGGTGGCATCGACCGGATGGAGTGGGTTGCCCACAACGCAGAGTGCGATATCACGAGTGGAAACATGGTTCCGAGCAAGGCGAGCTTGACACTTTTCCGGAAGATTGATAAATCCGTAGACGCAAACAGACGCATTATGATTACCGAGGTGCGGAAGCAAATCACCGCGCAGGCCACAGAGGCGGTTTCGTTTGCTCTCTCAACATTAATCAACCCGAAAGACAAAGAAGGTGGGTGGTGTGCGTGGGGGGGGGGGGAATTTCGTCATTGCTCTAACAACAAACGCGAAACAACGTACTCTCCTCCGCAGAACTCGAGAACTTAATATCAAATTTGGCCGTAGATGTTATCTCTGACATCGACCCTCACAACATCGGCTACACAACCATACAAGCCGTGAATGAGAGCAAACACAAAATTGAGCTCAAGCTGCAGAAGCTCGCGAAGTATGCCGTTACTCTCGCCAAGATCGAGGTAAAGGAATCGCAATTAAATCACCAGTTGAAGATGGACCTGCTAGAGGGCAGTGGTAGGAAAGACTCAGATTTTGAGCAGGCCAACAGGATCAGGAACAAGAAGAAGGGAAATTAAATAACAAGAAGAAGGTGAATTAGATGATAAGGGTCTATTTTCTTTGTTGATTGTTTGATTTTTGATGATGAGCCTGCCATGCCTGCCAAACTAACTTTCCGTCAGGAACCCATTCGTTTTCATTATTATTGATTTTCATATCCCTGCGACGAGCGTAGGGAGTGGGGGAGCGAGCCGAGGAGCGAAGCGCCGAATTAGAATCATGTGCTGTGATAGTGAGTGGCCAATGACATACTCACCTCAACTGTTGTATTATGTCAGAATCTGCAGCGCCCGCGTCTACTGCGCTATTGATCCATTTTTCGTCCATAAAACCTCCCCACTGCACTTCTGATTCCTGCAAGATAATGTTGGACGATTCTGAGGGAGCTATGTCATATTGAAAGCAATCGACGATGCAGCGGTTGTAGGATGTGCAAATCGTCGTGGTGAAGAGTTTTTCCGACAGGGAGGACGGAGACGATAGATTGAGTTCCTCTGACATCTCCCGCGAAGCCGTGACTCTACTTTCTTCGCCCGATTGACTAACTCCGCCGACGAACATATCGAGCAAGTTCGGAAATATGCGTTTGTCGGGGCTTCGCTGAGGAGCGGAGCGATCAAGGAGCGAAGCGACGAGTTAGTATTGCACTAAGTGTGGGCGAATCGAGGCACTTCTCACCTGGTGACAGTATATCTGCTGGCCATTTACGGGAAGGATGCCGGCTCCGGAATGCAAGATGTTGTACTTGTGGATCATGGAACGAGTTAGGGTTTTTATCTTGTTATTCTCACAGTCAACCCAGTTCACCAATTCGGCGTCTGTATCAGGTGAGTGGCTCAGGATTGAGTCAAGGGTGGAGTCGAAGTCGTCACAAGGAGTCAAAGTGCGAAAATGATCCATATCAAGGAAATGTAAAGCGTCCACAGAGGGGTTCAATCTGCGGACTTCGTGCTTTTCGCTTGAAGATGATGATATTAGACATGCGTAATCTGCGATAAGTGTGATACCAGACATGAAGGCAGTGACCGACACGAGGTTGGTCAAGATGAAGAGGATGCCGAGGTTTTGCATGGATAGAGGCAACGAGTAGTCGGATCGGATGAGAAGGTTAGTTATCGTATGACTTTTGGGAATCAAGCGAGCAGACAAAAACGCTGTGAAAACTTCATTGTCCAAAAAGAATTCAAACGTCCTTAAATCGCCAGTCTGCCGGCTAACGTGTGTGTGGTATATAAGTAACTGTGCGCATATTGTTAAAGAAATTAGTGAGGGGGCGGAATCACAGCGCAAACCCAAATAGCAAAGCCGCCCGGGCGTTCTACTGCCCCGCCCTTCACCTAGCAATGAGCGCAGGCCTCTGCAGCGTTGACCAGGACTTTACCTCCACTGCTGAGGAGCTGATAAGGGCTGTTACACGTGCGTTCTACAGCGACAATGATGTGTTCCTGATAGACGTCCTGATTCGCGATAAGTACTTGCGAGACGACACCGACATGGAGACTCGGCTAAAGATAGACTCGAAGATCCTGCGTAAGCGGTTGAACTTCCTGATCGAGGAGAGGCTGGTGAGCAAGGAGAGGGTGGACGATTTGACCGACGGAGGGAGTGCAAGCACGACGTTTTACTACATAGATTATTACTTAGTCGTCCAGATCATCGCCTGGAGGATGCATCTGATGAGAACTGCCATCGAGAAGGAGTACGAAGACGACAAGAAGAGTGCCAGCAGCCTGGTCTGTCCCAACTGCGAGGGAAGCTTCCAGCCCATAGACTACGCGAACTGGATGGACATGGAGCTGGGTGCGATTGTCTGCGGAGATTGTAAATACGAAAATAGTTTTGCGGTCGAGCCCGTTCCTCCGACCGAGTACATCCTGCGGCAGGCGGAGCAGGAGCGATCGGGGGGCAAGGCCAAGGCCGAGCTCGATCGGCTCAAGAGGCAGACGTCCAGGAAGTGCTTCCCAGGGGGCGGGCAGGTCGTCATGAGGTCCGGAATCATGGAGGTGAGACAAGTCAAAAAGCTAGGATTGCGAGGTACATTGTGCTGCTGACTCAACCACCGCTTCTAACGCCTGCAACACAACTTTCCATGGGACCCGCTTTGCTCGTCGCAGTTGCTGCAGAAGGTCAGGTCGTCGAAGATACCCCTGAGCAGCAACAGACCCTCAGACAACCATGCCAGGGGCAGGGGCAGTAAGAGAATTGAAGGGACAGGAAAGACTGCCGCTAACAAGGCCAAGAGAGACAAGGAGGGGGGCATGCTGGGGGGGGGGCTGAAGGGGAAGACGGTGAGGGACTCCGTTCTGTACGCCAAGGACGCCGAGGGGAAAGACACGGAGATCGTCTTTGGTACGTCGGGGGCACTCATGGGGGAGGAGGAAGGCATTGGCGGGGGGTTCGACGCTGTGCTGAAGAATGCGCAGAAGCGAGACCAGGACGACTTCCGAAAGGAGGCCAAGAACCTGGCGAGGGAGCAGAAAATACTGGGCAAGAAGAGCGGCCAGACGGCCGAGGGCCTTGAGCATCTGAATGCGGACGATGTCAGGGAGGACGAGGAGGACGAGGAGGAGGCGAGAAGGAGGAAGCGGGCCAAGATCTCCGGGATGGAAAAGACCGAGGACATCAAAAGCAGGCAGGAGGAGCTGCTGAGAGAAAAGGAGCTCAAGGAGGAGCGCGATAGGCAGTATCAGCTCTTGCTCAAGCAGAAGAAGAAGGAGCTCGGACTGGAGGATAGCGACGAGAGTAGTAGTGAAGAGGAAGAGGAGAGCGACGATAGCGGCGATAGCGGAGATGACGACGAGGCTGAGGAGGTGGCGAAGGAGGAGGTTGTTGGGAGAGACGCCATGGAGGTGGACGATGACGATGATGATGACAGCGACGATAGTGACGCTGTGAACTGGGAGGATGATGGCTAGGCAATTTTGTATTCGAACTCGAGCTGCTTCTTTCAAGTTTCTCGCGCTGGTAGATCGACGTGGGAGAGCCGCTGAAAAGTGCGAGCAGTAGCTAGCCTAATAACTCCCAGTCTTTTTACCACAAAGCTAAGCTTCCATATTCACAAAAAGTCTGATGAAATTCATCAAAAGTTGAAGTCTCTGGCAATCTTCTCAATTTACTGGATTTGATAGTATTCTTCACTTTAAGGCCCCTAAGAGGAATAATTTACTATTTAGAAGGACAAAAAAATGGATATTAAAAATAAAAAAAATCTCCAAAAAAGATTCTACAAAAGAACTCAACGATTATGAAACGCTCTCATAAGTTCTTAAATATCCATAGTTTTCTAAATTTGGTCCTTATATGGTTAATGAAGCTTTTGATCACTGATTTTAATTGTGAAAAATGGACTTTTTGAACTTTTTTCGGAAAGTTTAACATTAGTGTTTGTCTTTCAGAGGCCTCACAATGAAGAATATGACCAAAATTAAGACCAAAATATCTCTGTTGTTGAGTTGAATTTTCCCTGGAAAACGAATTTCTGTCAATTTCGTGGTTCTGGCGCTATCAGCGTCTGCTTGGCCCGCGTTAAAATTTAGACACCTCCCAAGACCCCTGATCTCTGGTCCTGCTCAGTGTTGGGTACCGCTTAGCCGCTCAGTGTTGATTAATCTCAGTTCCTCCGGCTCGGAACAAATGGACGCCTTTGATTTGTTCGGATCTGATTCCGATAGCGACAACGATGCTCCGCATACTTCGGAAATGTCGCTGGCTTTAATCGCGGCGGCCAAGGCGCCGAAAGTCACACACACACACGCTCCTCCTCCTCCGCCTCCCCCTCCACCTCCCGAACCTGAACCTCTGCCCCCCCTCTGGTCGCCGCCGCTTCACGTAGGCAACATCTTACTGACGACCTCAACTGATTACGGCGGCTCAAGGTCCTTCACGGCGCAGTGCGACCTCCCGCCTGGCGCCCTCCTGATTCGGGAGGAGCCTATAATAACTTGGCCGGAGGAGCAGGTCGGAAAAGCTTTGGGTTTGGAGGCGGTGCAGCACATAATAAACGAGAACAAAGCCCACCACTTCAAGAACTTGCACCCCGTCGACCTGCGCTCCGACGTCCCTCAACTGGAAGTGGAAAAAATTCGAATAAAGTACTCCTCCTCGGTAGCTAAGCTGTCTCAGTCCTCCTCGATCCCCCCTGAGAATATCCTTCGCCTTCTTATGACGCTGATTTGCAACGGCTTCAACTCCGGCGTCTACGGCTACCTTTCAATTTTCAACCACTCCGAGTCTCCAAACTGCATTAAGCTCCAACCCAACGACGAAGTCAACTACAGTGAAGTCAGGGCCATCCGCCCCATCAAGCAGGGGGAGGTGAGAGGCTGGAAATGCGTAAACTAAAACCTAACCTAACCCCACTGTGGGCAACTACGTGATTCTAATTCGTCGCTTTGTCCTCAACTCCTCCGCTCGTCGCAGCACTTGACGATATCCTACGTCAACCCGCGCGAGCAGACGTTCAAAAAACGCCGATTCTACTTCCTCACGCAGCACTTCTTTGACATTGACGTTGAGATATCAACAGGATCAACCGCCAACCTTGCCCTGGTTAGAAAATTCGACAGCCTCACTGAAGACGGCATTGAAGAAGTGCAAGAGGAGGCAATAGAAGGTGTCGAGAAGAGCCTGGAAGCCTTCGAACCGCTCCTGGCCGAAGTAATAGAAGCTCGGAAGCAGATCGATCAGTTGTCGTCTCAAAACACCGATGAAGCTCAGAAAGCCTACGCGACAAAGGTGAGACACGCCGCTTCGTATATACGACTCCGAGACTTCAATACGTAACATTGCTGCTGCCAACTTGACATCAACATTGTGCTGCCAACCCTACCACACCACAGTTTCTAATGATGACAACACAACCTTCCATACAACTTTCGCCTCTCTCGTCGCAGGCCAGCGACCTGTACTCCGCGGCCCTGGAGCTGAACAAAACCGTCAAGGAGTGCCTGCCGAACCTAACCCACCACGTCATTATAGTTCGCCTCCTGAAGTTTCTCCGCGACGTGTCTTCCGCGGTCCTCGATTTTGGTCGAGACAGGGAATTCGACGTTTCGGTATCAAAGGTATTCTTCGAATCGAGCAAAAAACTCTTCGACCTCCAGATCGAGTATTTAGGAGAATTTCACCCAGACTTTGGTACGACTTGTTTAGATGTTGCCGAGGGAATCAAGTGGTTGCTTGCCAAGGATCCCCAAGCTCTATTGGACATGAAAATAGAAGGATTACATTCAGTGGTGCAGTGTTCGAAATTTGAAGGTCAAATGCGCAAGAAATTCAACACGATAAAAGTAATTCACACATGAAATCCTATTGACATTCAAAATCCTTGCTCTTTTTCAACCCCTCCCTTTCACAACTACTACTGCCCGTAACCCACCCACAACTCCTCCCCTATTCTCTCACGCTAATTAATTTCATCCCAATCTTTCACACATTCGTTCTGTCTCCCAAGACGACCTGTTCTTCTTCCATTTCATTTCCGACGGTCTTCCCCTTTCCGAAGGCTCTCGGGTTGATGGCGACCGTTTTGGTGCTGTTGCTTGTCTTGTAGATGCCTACGAGTCTATCCGCGAGCTCGAACATGTTGTTTCGGAGGGATATGACGACGAACTGGGCGGTCTGGCATCGCTCCTTGATGTAGTTGGCGACGATGCTTACGTTCTTGAAGTCGAGGGCGGCGTCGATCTCGTCCATCACGTACAGAGGGGTGGGCTTGTAGTGGTGAAGGGCGAAGACGAGGGCGAGGCTCGACAGAGTCTTTTCTCCTCCGGAGAGGTTCGCGATGTTCTTCCAGCTCTTCTTGGGGGGGCGGACGCTGAAGACGATACCCTCGGAGAAGGGGTCGAGGGAGTCGACGAGCTCGAGCTCGGCGTCTCCTCCCAACGTGATCATCTGGTACATCTCCTTGAGCTTGAGAGTGATCTGGCCGAACCCTTCCATGAACTTCTCGAGCCTCAGCCTCCTGAGCTCGTCCCACGCCTTCCTCGCCTCGTTCCTCTTGTCAGTGATTTCGTCGAGCTCCTTGACCTTCTCGAGGTAGTCGGCCTCCTTCCTCCTGTATTCTGCGATGGCGGACATATTCGCGTTCTTGCCGAGCGCGTCGCGCTCCTTCTCGAGCTTCTCGATGTCGGCCTTCAAATCCTTCCTATTGTAGTCGGCGAGCTCGTCCTCTTCGAGGGTGGGGAGCGGGTCGACCTTGTTCTTCCTCTCCTTCTTCTCCTTCTTCTCCCCCTCCTCCTCTTGGGGGATCTCGTCGTCTCCCCCCTCTTCTCCCTCCTCCTCCTCCTCGTCCGACTCCTCGTCGTCCGAGAGGTCGAACTCGGCATCGAGCTCCTCGGCCTTGGTCAAGTTCTTGATCTCCTCAAGCCAGAAGTTCGTCCTTCCGTTGTGCTCCTTCAGCTGGTTGTCGTAGACGCTGAGCTTCCCCTGGAGCTCGACGGCCGCGAGTTTGCACTCGGAGACCTTGCCCCTGAGGACGTCGAGCTCCTTCTCCTTCTCCTCCATCTCCTTGGACTTGGCGTCGGCGGCTTCCTTCGCGGCCTCGAACTTCTGCAGGGCCTCGAAGGCCTCCTCCTCGAGGGCCTTGAGCTCGGCCATGTTCTTCTCGAGCTTTTCCTCCTCCTCCTCCTTGAGTTTCTTCGCCTCCTCGGCGTCGGCCAGGGCCTTGGCCTCGGCCTTCTTCCCGCTCTCGATATCGACCTTGGCCGCGTTGAGTTCGGTGTTGCACTTCTTCAAACTGGCGTTGGCCGCGTCGCACGCCTTCTGCTGTTTTTTGAGCTTCTCCCCCCCGGCGTCGAGGATGTTCTTCTGAATGTCCGCGACTTCAGCCTCGAGTTTCGTAGCGAGGTCGACGCACTTTTTCATGTCCTTCTCGATTTTCTTGACTTCGGCGGTGAGGCCCTTCAGCGTGGCGGCGTCGGCCGCGCTCATGGTGCTGGCTTCCTTGAGCTCGGGGATGCTCTGGGTGAGGGCTTCCCTGGTGTTCTCAACTCCGTCGACCTCCATCCTCAGCTTCGGCACCTTGACCGTCAAGGTCTTGATGATCTTCTCGAGGCTTCGAATTTCTTCGACGAGCTCCTTCCTCCTCTCCCTGCACTCCTTGTACGCCTTCATGGCCCTCTGGGCCTTCGCCTCGTACTCCTCGGCGGCGTCAGCATCGGCGTCGACGACGTCCATGGAACTCTGTCCTCCCTTAGCGTTCGCGAGTTTCATTCCTCCCTTCTTCACTTTACCACCTCCTCCCGCCATGGTACCTGAGGTTTCGATGAGCTGACCATCAACAGTGACAACACGCCACCTCCTGCCGAAATCGTAAGCCAAATGAGTCGCCTCATTGAGGTTCTCAGCAACAATAGTCTGCCCTACTCCCAAGAACATGGCAGGCTTGATCTCCTCTGGGCAGTGAATGAGGTCGAAGAGGCGCGCGGCGCCTTCGGGGGTCTCGACCTGACGGTCGTGGGCTCCGCGCTTCATCTTGTCGAGGGGGATGAAGTTCGCGCGTCCTAGGCCGTGCTTCCTCAAGAATTTAAGAGCCATCTGGGCTCCTGCGGTGCTGTTCACGACGATGTGATCGAGCATGCCGCAGGCCGTCGAGACGGCGACGTCGTACTGGGAGTCGATCGAGGCGAGGTCGCCGAGGCGTCCCCTGATTCCGGCCTTCTCGAGCTCTCCTCCCTTCTTGCTGGCCCTGAGAATTCCAGACACGGCCTCGGAGCGAGCTCCGCCGGAGGCGAGGGCAGCCTTGGACTCCTCAGCCTTCTCCATGCACGACCTGTACTTGTTCTTGAGCTGGTCTTCTCTTTCGGCCTCCTGCTTCTCCTCCTTCATTGCGACGGGGAGGCGGGCCTTGCTCTCCTCGAGCTTCGACTCGGAGCTCTCGAGCTGCGAACGTGAACGATTGGGGTAAGATAACTGCGAACGCCACTCTCGGTCGTCACACAAGATCAAAACGGTTGTCGGCGTCGTCGGTCCGTCTCGCCCCCTTCCCTCGCTGTCAACCCTCTCACCTCCTCCTCCTTCTCCGCCTTGAAGTTATCGAGTTCGTCCAGCTCCTTCTGCGCCTTCTCGAGCTGCGCGAGGGCGCGCGCCGTGGTGTCCTCGATGAGGCTCTTGGCGGTGACTGCGGTGTCGAGCTTCGCCTCCCACTCGGACTTCTCCTCGAGGACGGGTCCCAGCTCGGCGTTCTTGGCCTCGAGGCCTTCTCGGAGTTTGGCGGTGACGCCCTTCATCTGGTCGTATATTTTCTCGAGCTTGACGTCCTCGGTGGACTTTTTGGAGGTGGCCGTTTCGACTCCGGCCTCGAACTTGGGAACGTTCTGCTCGGCTTCCTCTGACTTCTTCTTGGAAGCCTTGGCCTTCTTGTTGTCCGCGGCCTGTTTCTTGGTCGCCTTATCGATGGTGACCTTTCCGTGCTTGACGTCCTCGCGGAGCTTGATGTCGCGACGTTCGAACTCGTCGAAGACCTCCTTCCCAGCCTTCTTCTCGTCGTTGAGCTTCTTCATGAGATTGACCTCCCCCTCGTTCTCCTTCTCGATGGTTGAGAGCCTCTCTTCGGCCTCCTTGAGGGTCCCCTCGGACTCCTCAATTTTCTCCGCCATCTTATCCTTCTTGGCCGCGGCGATGGCCTTCTCGTCCTCGACCTCCGCCATGTTCATCTGCCACAGCACGTTCTTCTTGCTCCTGATCTTCCTCTCCACTCGGACGAACATCATGGCCTCCCCCTTGGCCGCCGAGAGCGAGTCCTGCGACGACGACCGAAGAGGCAAAGCGAAGGAGCGTCTCCTCGTTAGAACCGCGCCGAACGTTACAAGGAGCAGGGAAAACAGGCTTTCCGCATTTCGCTGTTGCTCACCTTCTCCTTCTCCACTGCCTTGACCCTGTTGAGCTTTCCCTGACGTTCCTCTGTGAGTGTCTCGACCTCTACGAACTTTTCGTCTGCGTCCTTGACGTATTTATTGCTTCCGATGATGTCCTCGAGGTACTCGAGGAGGCCGTCGTCGTCCTCGTTCTTGCCCTTGGGGGGCATCATGGAGATCATCTCTACCTCACCCTGGAGGATGAGGAAGCGGTTGTTGTCGAGGTCGATACCCTTGGAATTCAGGTACTTGGCGACGTCGACGAAGGAGGACTTCTTCCCGTTCAGGTAGTAGTTGGACTTGTCCGCGATCTTGGCGGCGGGGTCGCCGCGGATGACCTCGCGCTCCACGAGGCACTCTGAGCCGGGAATGACGGAGTAGTCGTCGTCTCCCTTGCCGGTGTCGATGATCTCGTGGAAGTGGACGCCGACCTTGGCGGAGTTGAGCTGGTTCTTACCGGTGTAGTCCTCGCTGGAGTGGATGAGCTCGGAGATCTTGTTGAGGCGGAGCTTCTTGGCCTTCTTGCCAAAGACGAAGAGCATGGCGTCGATATTGTTGGATTTGCCAGACCCGTTGGGGCCGACGATGGAGGTGAAGGACTGCGCGGGGGGGGGAGGTGGGGTGAGGTTAGAACCGCTTGTTGTGGTGAAACAACTGTGCTCTGTTTTGTTGTTAACTCGACAGCTTCCTCTCACCTTGTGAAACGGCCCGACGGTCCTGGTGCCCGCATAACTCTTGAAATTATGAACCACCATCTTAGATATCATCAGCCTAGGGGTAGGCCCCTCGACCGAGGTTGAGCCGGCGTCGGCTATGGGAGAAGCAGACATTGTGATGGGTGTGCGATGGTTATCTGGGTGATTGAGAGGTGAGACGGGGATGGGGGAAGGCGAGGGTTAGTTTTGAGTGCTGAATTTGTGGGATATTTGTAACGTAGTATCGATAAACGTTCTGGAATACGCCCTGTGATTAACAATCGAAGGTTCTCCGACCTTTAGTTCAGTCGCTCGTTAGCGTTTTGTGGTATAATTGGTACAATTGGGGACCTTGTATTCAAATGCCCTTGGTAGACAACGAAGAGTGTTTGAATATCTTGAGCCACAAAAGCCGTCTCAAGCCACGTAGCGCGGTGTGGGGGACTGGTACTACTACTGCTGCCACTACAAGGGTTTTAAACGGCGATGTGTCCGTATTGGTCACTTTTTGAAGTACCTGCCCAAAATCACTGGAAGATCACTGGAAGTGTGAATGCAAATCGCTGGAAGGTGTGAAATGAAGGCCTTTTTCCAGCGATTATTCGTTTCTGCTTGTAGCTGCTTTCTATTACCGCCATGTTGGTCACATTTCTGGTAACGCTTGTGGTGTGCTTAATAGGATTTATAATAATAATATTAAATCCATCGTTACGTGGCGATTTAGCAGAGATAATTGCAAAAGTAAACAATTTATCCCTTCCCGACGCGCGTCCCGACATCGTGACCACTAGCACAGGGCCTGGCACAGAGGGCATGGAGGGCGCAGATGCTAGCAGCAGTAGTAATAATGCTAATAGTGCAGTAGGAGCTGATAGTGATAGTAGGAGCACAGCAACAGGGGTTACTCTAGCTGCTTCTAATAGTAGACTTAAGTCTAGTAATAATAATGCACCATCAGTTACCTCGCCAATGTCGACGCCAATGTCAGACAAGGAACTCAGCGCTATACTGCTCTCTCATATATACACCTTAACACCTTTAAATGCAACCATGCACGGTAAGGTAGCGACACGACACGACGTGACGCGACGTAGCTAGTAGCACTCTTCTAGTAGCACTCTTCCTTCAAACAAAAACGTCCCTGTCCTTTCTCCAACACTAACACTTCACACAACACTTCACACAACACTTCCGTCAGAAATAATGTTCTCCAGCACGTCCCCCGCCGTCCTCAACAACCACGCCGTCCTCCTCGAGGCGACGTCCGGTTCCGGCCTCCCCTCCCCCTCCTCCTACATCCGTCACCTCCGCACCCTCTCCACCCCCAACTCCAAGTACACCCGCACGTTGACGACCCTACAGAAAACGCTCTACGAGAGTTTGAGAGGTGATGGGCCGATTTTTCATTACGCGTTAGCGAAGGCTTTGCAGCCTATACCGGCGGAATATTGGGAGGAGGGCGTCAAGGAAATAATGGGTTTATTGACGGAGGGGATGGGGATTAGTAACAATGAGGAGGAGAGGAGGAAGGGGGAGAGGATGGTGGAGGAGTTTGTGAAGTATGTTGAGGGGGTTGAGGGGGGGGGGAGAGAGAAAGAAAAGGAGGAACAGGAGGAGATAAAGACGATCGAGAAGTTGGATATGGTTTTGAGGCAGTTGAAGGAGGTGGGGAGTGAACATAATGGTCAACACTTGCCTACAAGGGGAGGGAATATAGACAGGACCGGAGCAGCTAGCGATACGGTTGAGCTGAGATACGAGCTCGAGAGTTTGAGGGAGGAGATGAGAAGGCTCACGTCTAGTATTAGTAGCGGAGGTGGCGAGAGAGCAACGCAGAACTTTGCGACTCCGATTCAATCACAGACACAAACACAGCCGCAGGTGCAGCAGAAATATGAGGAGAAGGTTGAGGTTAGGAGGCTGTTCGTTAGCGACGAGGCGAAGGCGAAGGACGAAGTAAGAACTTCGCCGCCCGTTGCTGGAACCTCCTCAACCCCTTCATCAACACCGACAGAACCCGAAACCTCAACTTCCTCTACTTCCTCTACTTCCTCCACAACAACACCAGAACCCCCCCCCCCCCCCCCCCCCCCCCCTCAACCCCCCCAACCCTCCCTCCCCCTCTACATCCCCACCCCCGTCACCCCTCCCCCCCCCTCCCCCCAAATAACCTCCCTCCTAAACGTCGCCAACGCCTACATCGACAAGTCCCAATTCCACCCCGCCGTCCTCCAGTTCAAGAAGATAGTGAAGCGGTCCCCCCACCACCTAGGCGCGAGGATAGGACTGGCGACCTTTCTGGAGAAACAGGGGAAGGAATGCATTAAGGAATGGACGGAGGCTATGAAGGTCGCTAAGGACGTGGGGGACGAGAAGGTCGGTTTGTTGTGGGAGAAGGTCAAGTCTTTGATTGTTGATGGAGGGAGCTCTGAGGATATTGAGGTTGTAAAGAGGGCGTGCTGGAGCGAGGGTATGGTCGCGGAGGTTGAGGGGGTGAAGGTTTTGGAAGGGGGCGAGAAGAGGAGGAAGGGGGGGGGGGGGGGAGGGATTATGCAGGGTGGAGGGCTGGGGAGTGGAAGTAGCGTGTTCCAACAACAGCAAGAGCAGGGGCAGGAGCAGGGAGCGCAAGACGATCCTCTTAACAAACTTGAGGAGGGGGCGAAGATATACGAACAAAGATGACGCCGTGTCGAACAAAAGAACAACGTCGAAGCTTTACTTCTTATATAAATTGTTATATCATAGAGCCATTGATAGTCTGCTCAATGGGAAGGCAGAGAACTGGAGCGCCTGACGCCACCTTGTCGCCCCCTCGACCGGCTCCGCCCCCTCCTCCGGCCCCGCCCCACTTTCCGACCACCAGAACCTTGCCCTCGCATTTAATTTTCCCGCCTTCGGTCTGGGTTTCGGCGTGCTTCTCCGCCAGCTCCAAGGTGTAAGTGCAGATGTGGTTGACCTTGTACATTCCGCACCTCCCGCACTTGTAAGCTCCCCTGGCCTTCTCCCCTTCATCCCCCCCCTGATCTTTCTTGGCCTTTCCCTTCTTCGAACCCGCGGCCGCCCTCTTCCTCCTCGTGGCCGTAACCTTGGGGATGGGGCTTCCCCCTTTACCCTGCCCGAACATGAACATCTTAGCCTTCTCCGCGGACTCGCTCATCACGTTGGTGCTGAAGTTTGCCGCTAGGAAGGAGGAGCTGCTGGAGATGGGGGTGGGGAGGGGGGCGGAGTCGATGGCGCGCTGCTCTTCGGAGTCGGACTTGAAAAATTGGGGAGAGCCGGACGGCAGGTTGGAAGGGGAATCGCCGTCGGGGTGAGGGGAAGTGTTGCCGAGAACGTCGAGAATATCGGCCGACAACATATCATCGTAGCGGGGACTGTTGCCATCACCCCCACCGCCCGTTGTCATGTTGCTCTCGGCCTCCTCTTCGTCCTGCATCTGCTTCATCTGCTTTGCCTTAGCACTGGGTTTCCTTCTATTTCTTTTGTCCAGAGGCTTGCTCGAACCGCCAGCCTTACCAAAGCCAGGCTCCTCAGAGGCGACAGAGGCCTGCTTCTTCTTCCTAGATGATGGCTTCGTCTGCGGCACGTTCCAATCGTCAACAGCAGAACTGGGACCTGGAATACTAGCGTAACTGGCTCCAACAAGCAAAGCGTTGGAGTCGCTTTGGCTCCTTCGGTGACCTTTCCTCTTCTTAGCGGAGTGATCAAGGACATCTTCTACACCTCCGTCGGAAGGGTGCCGCTTTAAGAGGTTCCCCATCTCAAAATTCGGGAGCATTGAGCCATCAAAAATATCGTCGTTATTTCCAAGGGCGTCCAAGCTGTTGAAGTCGACGGAGTCGAAGTCAAACCCCCCACCAGTGTATGTGCCCAGCGGCGGAGGGGGGGTCGATCCCCGGAGAGCAGTGTTGGTTGATTGGAGCAGATGCGAAGGATCGGAGGAAGCGCGACGGTGACCTTTCTTGAGCTCACTCATTTGCGGCCCCGAAATTTATTACAGAGCGAGAGCCTACTGGATTGAGATAATATTGAGGGGGGAGTGGGGATCTCTTGAGCTTATCCGGGCCGGTAAGATTTAGGAATGGTTAGTGTGTTTTGAGGGCGGCAGGGCTTGATGGGGGTTTCTACCAGCAGTAATATTAAGGGGTATATTGGAATAACAAATTAATCAGTGAGAACGAATCGTATGCAACAAGATCCAATTTTGCTGCTTTTGTTGAAAAAGATATTATGAAAAGCCCCTAGCAGAAACACAGAGAATTTGGTTCTTAAGAAGAAAGAAAAAAATAATAAGAGTAAAGGGGCTTCGTTTTACTGAAAAAAGTTCTACAAGAAACTAACTGTTCACGTCTAAATAGTTTCGCGTCAGTCTGGTCTCTCCTCTGCTAGTATCCTCTTGACAGTTCACACAACAAAGCGCTCAGCGTTGCTCGACGAGACGAATGGTACGCCCACGACGGTCC
>BRXY01000022.1:8841-65098 GCA_030267945.1 Triparma strigata
CCCCCCCCCCCCCCCCCCTCCCCCCTCCCCCCTCCCCAGTCTCCAAACTCCTCTCCCTCTCCTACCCTTCCACACTCTCCACGAACACTCTCGGCCGCGGTTTCGAACGTCTCTTCGAACACCTCGACTCCTACATCCTCGACTGCCCCTCCTCCCCCTCCTACATAACCTCCTTCTTAGCCCGCGCCGTAGTCGACGAGATAATTCCACCCAGTTTTTTAACTGACCCTATGGTTAGTCAATTGGCGCCTGATATTCTCAACGGTGCTATTAGGTTACTTAGTAGGGATCACGCGTTTTCGAGGATAAGCGCTGTCTGGGGACCTGGGGATGGTAGGCCGGTTGCGGATTTAAAAGCTAGGTGAGATAAGAAATAATATAATAATATAGGGCAATAATATATATATATACATAACGTCAAAAACGGTATCTAACAACGCAACACCTTTATCTCTCTCACGTCTCTCAGCATGGACATGCTCCTAAAAGAATTCCTCCTATCCCGCGAGTTAGACGAGGCCCTCCGTTGCGTCGTTGAGCTCCGCTCATCCCTGTTCCTCCACGAGCTCGTTAAGAGGGGGGTGAGGGTTAGTATTGAGGGAGGGGTGGAGGATGTGGATGCTATGAGCGCGCTATTTAAGTTTTTGGTTGGAGAGAGCGTGCTTAGTAAGGTGAGAGAGAGAGTCGGAAGGAAGGAAGAGAGAACAAACTTTAAAAGTGACAGTAAAACATGATTGACGTCTCGCGGTTTTTCCCCTCTTTCCCCCTCCCCTTCTTCCCTTAACATTCTAACACCTCCCTCCCCCAGATTCAAATGCGTAAAGGCCTTGACAGATGTTTCTCCCTCCTCCCTGACTTCCTCCTCGACGTTCCTAACGCCGACGAGCTACTAGAGAGGGTTAAAACTAACGCGGTTAGGGACGGACTTTTGGAGGAAGAGTGAAGGAAAACGGTTATGAAGAGGGTAGGCTATTTTTTATATCACGGCATTTAGTAGGAACAAAAAGGGGAGGAAAGAAGGAGAGAGTGAAAAGAGAGAGAAAGAGAGAGAGAGAAAGAAAACAAATGGAGAAGGGGAAAAGAGAAAAAAAGGAAGCAATAAAGAGAAAGCGTTTCCATTTTTTTTGCTACACAAATGGACTTAGTTCACCCATCTTCCTTTCTTTTTGTTTCTTCTTCTCTGCCCCCCTCTCTCCCCTCTCCCACTCTAGTTCTTTTTAAGAGTATAGGGTATTCTTAATCCCCAGCTGTTCATCTGTTTAGTTACCATGGTCTCGCTTCCGCATAAGACACGACCGACGCGGGGTCGGGCCATTACGCGGCCAGAGCCTCTCCGGAATCCCCCGACACCTAAGATAACAGGGTTAAAGGGGCACCATCCCTAGCCCCACCTCCTCGTCAAACCCTGCTCGGCATGTTATTCCTTCTTCAAAGTGACACTGCCATCTTTCCCCAGATTAACCGTAATAGGCGACGCAGTCTTAACCTCGGATTTATTACCCGAATCCCCTGATTTACCTCTCCTCCGACCTGACTTTGACGATTTACCACGGCCGCCACGACCGCCACGTCCGCTTGATTCGACTCGAACGTCACCTCGACCGGTGGTGTCGGCGCGGGATTCGGTTTTGGAGGGGTGGGGGCCTTTTCCGGTTGAGTTTTTTATAGAGTCGGGTGTCTTTTCGCTAATGCCCCTCTCGAGTTTCAAGCTTGTGCTCTCAACGGGTATGTCCTTCTTGGGACCTTTGATCGGGGCTGAGGATGAGGTTGAAGCGTCTGAGAGTGTCCTTTCCTTTTTGGTTCCTTTTGATTTTTTTGATTTCTTTGATTTCTTCTTCTTCTCCGTGGGAGCGGAGGAAGCGGTAGGAGGGGAGAGGATTTTTGTTGGAGGAGGAGGAGGCTGTTGTTGGTTATTATTTTGGTGCTGGATTTGTTGCTGAGGTTGGTTGGAGGGTGGTGCTGATGAACCTGAGGTTGAACGAGTTCGTGGGGGTGCGGGTTCTGGGATGGGCACGACCTTTATTTCGGGTGGGGGCTTGGTTCGGGCGGACAGTTTCAGCTTGGGACGCTCGCCGGTGGAAGGCTTGCGGGTGAGGGAGAGGGCGGCGAGGCCGGTCGAAGGGGTGGGGGGCGGCGAGGTTACGACAGGGGCCTGAGTTTGTTGTTGGGGTTGAGGCTGCTGTGAACGGGGCTGTTGCTGTTGTTGCTGCTGCTGTTTCTCCGCCCTAAGCTGCATCCAGCTGCTCTCCATCGTTTGTAGTGTCAGATACTGCTCTGCTACATCCGTTGTTTTTGTCGTCGTCTCTCCTATGTTTCGTTTTCTTCTTCTCACCTCTTCCCCTTCGGAGCAGCCTCTGCTCCAGCCAACCTATCATTCAAAGCCTTCTTAGCCTCTGCCTTCCAGTCCCCTCCTCCCCTCGCGGGGGGCGCCGCGCGAGGCTGCGGCTGACGACGGTTGGAAGGTTCTTGCCTAGAGTTGTTGGAAGAGTTGTTGGAAGAGTTGGAGGACCTGTCCCTACTGGGGTCCCTATTGGGGTCCCTATTGGGGTCCCTATTGGGGTCCCTATTGGGGTCCCTATTGGGGTCCCTATTGGGGTCCCTATTGGGGTCCCTATTGGGGTCCCTATTGGGGTCCCTATTGGGGTCCCTATTGGGCTGGCGGTGACCCTGCGGTTCGTTCGCCCTACCAGCCGGCCTGCTAGCCTGCCTGCTAGGGTTAGGGTTAGCCTGCCTAACAGCCGTTGGTTCAGGAACCCTGTTAGGTTCTGATACTACAGGCCGTGGCTGAGTGTAGGAGGGTAGCGGTATGCTCGTTCCTTCATCTTCTGATGATGATGATTCATCAGCCCAACGTGACATTATTACAACGATAGAGGCGATAGAGTGTTGCTGGTATTATTGTAGTGCGTAACAGTAGTGTGTGTATAGTGTCTATGGATATAGTTATAGAAGAGAACGCCCACGTATCGTAATATCAGATTTATAATACCCTAATTTACAACCTACAACGCAATATATAATATTATTATTAGCGTCACAATATTAAGATATATTCAATTGGTAAAACAACAAGGTAAGACCGGAACAATTCACTACAACGTCGTCAAAAACAATCTTATTATTTACCAGCCATTTAACAAAAAAAACACATTGCGGTACGTTCACGTTCTTTAAAAACCTCGCTGCCTTCCTCTCTCCTCAACGTCCCTCTGTGTGAATAAAAATACCCAAGCCGTTCTTGTACAGCGAACAAAATAAACAACAATGCACGAATTGCGTGAAGACGATCCCGCATACAAAAGGAGGTTATGATTTCATGGCTATAGACGGCTCAGGCGACTGTTCGTTGTTCTCGTCACGATAAGTACTTTAGTAACGATGCGTTGGCTCGATAGAAAATGTCACGCTGTCGTTAAGAAGGTCCTGACTGAGTTAGAGGAAGATGAGCCTTTCAGCGAGATTATTGTTCACCCGATATAACGTTATATTTAAACGATTAATCTAACGAATGTAACAACCCTTCTCCTCCCCACTCAGAAACCATTCCCTAAAATAAAAAAAATCCTAAACCCCCTTCCCCGCCTCCCCCCCCCCCCAATGAACGTCCCTTTCGGTTTCATCCCCGGTTTCCTCCCCGGTGCCTCCTCCCTCCTCACCTCCCTCGACACATCAATCCTAATAATCCTCCGCGATTCCTCCCACCTAATAGGCATCCTCCGTTCATACGATCAGTTCAGTAACGTGGTAGTATCTGATTGTGTTAGGAGGAGGTTTATCGTTAGTAAGAATGTTTATACAGAGGAGAAGAGAGGGTTGGAAGTTGTTAGAGGTGATACTATTATTATGTTAGGGGAGTTCGAGGGGGGGAAGGGAGGGATGAGGGAGGTGGGGGGGGAGGAGTTTAAGGTTATTGAGGAAGGGTTGGGGGAAGGGGAGGAGAATAAGGTGGTGTGGGATTTTGATCAGGATTTTTAAAGTGGGAGGTATATGGAGAAGTAATTTTAAAGAAGGAGGGGGGAAAGAAGGGGTGAGAGTTTAAAAAAGGAAAAACACAGTGCAACAAATTGTTGGGTATTTTTCTTTCAAAGACTTTGATTTTTAATTTACTCCGTTTTCCGGCCCCAACCCACCCCCAAACGAGTCGGGTGAGGAAAATTCCGTCTACATCTGCTACACTGGAAGTAGGCTTTAGCAGTTCGACATTCATTTTCCCCAGCACACCAAAACATTAACGACGTTTCACCGATTTTCTTCAATGAGTTTGGGAAAGATACGGAAGTCAAACTACTGCATCGATGGAAGGAATTCGCACCGATTATCGTAACGCCGTAGGGGACGGTGACTAAAATGAGATTGGAGGATAACAGCAAGCACGATCTCCGATCTTTGTTATTCAGAAAGAAGATTACATTCATCACTTGCTTCATCATATTCTTACGAACATCAGAAAATTAAACCATTTGATTACAATGTATCAAACCCCGAGAACTGCACAGTAAAATTAGGTTTACCTGGTATATTTTTTAATAAAATTATGCTTCAGTCCATGCCATTATAGATAGATTAAACAACGTCTTAAAAAGGGTTCTCTCTCCTCCTCCTCCCCTCACTTCTCTTCACAAAACATCTCTCTCTCTCTTCACCCCCGTTCAAAGAGACTCATAAATCACCCACCCCATACTCCCCAACGCAGCATACCTCACAATCGCGGCAGGTACATAAGGAGGCGGAAACATCGTTCCACCTTCATGCGGATGCCCGATTAAATACCTAGGCCAGAAATATAATATCTGACCGAATATAGCACCAGCGACAGTTAAGGGAGCAGAAACGGAGCGGGAGTGGAGGTAAAGGAATCCGGCGAGGAAGAGAGGAGCGTATTCAGATTCGTTTAGTTGAGCGGAACACCAGCGTTTGTAAGGGAGGGAGGATTTTACTTTTTCGACGTAGGCGGTGGGAGTTGAACCGTCGGTTATCTAGGCATTGACGTTTTGTTGGGGTGTTAGTGAAATGTTCTGTTGTTTTAAGGTGTCATTTTACCTTTAATCTCCACAAAATTGTTGTCATAACCTTGGTAAGAGTGCAGTGGCCGAGAATTACGCACGCGCCAATACCGCAGTCGAGACCTAGATTTTTGATAAATGCGGACATTTTGAGGTGAGCTTTTTAGACACGCGGAGAAGAAGTTAGAAGTGGGGAAATACGGTTTTTAAGGAGGAGACAAAATGTATTAACGGAAGGATTACCCTTTTTGTTTTGTTTGTCAAAAGTCCTGCAAAAGAAAATAGCCACTTATCTCATTCATTATTTCGCGATATGTCGAAAAGGACATATGAAGATCGCGCGAATGCCATTGAGGTACCAGATCCGAATAATTTAGAGGGCGGAAGCATTGGAGATGACGAGGAGGAAGCATTTGAAGGCTCTGAGTTGGATTCTGCCGCCGACGAAACCCTGCCTTAGGAGGTGATGATTTCATGCATACAGACGACTTCAGGCGACTGTTTGTTGGTTTCGCTATGGTTGATACTTTAGTTACGATGCGTTGGCTTGATAGAAAATGGCACAAGGTCGTTGAGAAGAAACTTATTGAGTTGGAAGATGAACCTTTCGGCGAGATTATTGTTCATGGAGGGAATGATCTAAGTTGGGAGGAAGCTGATTCTGAAAGGATAAAGCAAGTGACAAAGGTCGTCTTCCTTCTGAATATTACGAAGGTCGGAAACTATGCCTTCGCGTTCGCCTCCAATCTTGTCGTTGTAGACATCCCCGAAGGCATTACAAGTATCGGTAGAGTTTCCTTCTTTGGCTGCTGTAGTTTGAAAAATATCAAGTTCCCAAAGTCGTTAACATCGATTGGCGATGTATCCCTCGGTAATTGCTCCAGCCTAGAGCAGGTCGATCTCCTTCACACGAACGCTAAATACTTAGGTGACTATGCCTTCCAAAATTGCACAAGTTTAAGAGAGATGAAGGTCCCGGACTCGCTTCAAAAGTTTGATGATTATAATGGCAGTGTCTTCGAAAACTGCTCCAAGCTAGTCCCCTCCAATATTATCATTTGGGACAACAACGCGGTAGTCGACTACCTCCGCTCTATACAATGATTCCCCGAATTGAAATGATTGTTCAGCGTTGAAAAGAAAAAACGTGAACTAAATTAATTTATTCTTAAATAATAATACATAAACACCTAAATACTACACTCTCGCTCCACCATTAACATCCTCCTTCTCCTCCTCCTCCTCCTCCAATAAAGAAACACTCAAATGCTCATTACAATCCTCAACCTTGAAACTGTTCAACCTCAAAACATCCGACTTCAAACTGTCCATCAAATGTCTATTCTCCTTCTTTCTCCCACTACTCTTCCTCTTCTTCTTCTTCTTCATTTTTTCGCGTATAACCTCGATGTTAACGGGCGTCCCGAACGCCGGTTTCTTGTAACCTTTACCTCTAACGACACCTTCTAATCCTATATCATAGTTCCATCCTTTTTGTAGTTGAGTGTGGTCTTCTGAGCGGATTACGTGGCAGGTTAAGGAGGAAGGGGTGGAGGATTTAGGGTGGGTTATGGAGGAGTAGGAGGAGAGGGGACCGTGGGAGGTGTGCCGGCGGGAAAGTTTGGTTTGGGTGGAGGCGCGTTGGCGGGTTAAGTGGGAGGAGAGACCCTGGGGGAGGGTTAATATAATAGTTAGTAGAACCTATTTACCAACACGTTTCAACTCACCTTTACGTTTTGGACTGTTATTGAAGAATCATGGCTGTTCACGGAGAACGATTCGAACTGTGACATCGCCGGAAGGGAGAGGGAGGGTGGACCCTGAGGAGATGCTTCTGTTCACACCAACTGTCGGCGAATGCAGAAAGCTTTAAACAGATAGGAGACGGACAGGTTTCAATCAACTGTCTTGTTGAAGATTAGTGAGGGGCAATAGTGTCGCCAAGACAACGTTCGAAACCTGTGAATACGAACACAGCAAAGTTCCAGAGTCCAAGGCTTCCAAGCCTTTTGCTTTCCCACAGGTATTTTCAAAGGAATCCAATAATACTCACTCCAAACGAAATTTCATAATAAATTAATATAATTTCCATTTACCCCTCAACATAGTACACCGCCTCCGCCACCATCCGCCACCAAAAGATCATTTCCTCATTAAGATAATCTCTTGAATCCCTCAAAACTCAAATGCTCTTCCTCCCCTACCTCTTCACGCTCCTCCTCCTCACCTCCTCCCTCCCGCCCTCCACCGGCGCCGCCTCGAAATCCAAGTCGAGCCATTCCAAGCCCACGAAAATTTACGAGAAATGTTCTAAAAACCTTCCCAAGTCCCTCTCCTCCCTCTCTCCGACCCTCTGCTCGGCCTCCGTAGACCTGAGCCCCTCTGAGTGCGCCAAAACCGTCACAAAACGTTACCCGGGCCTTTTCGAGCCGGAGGACGTACTTATATTCTGCTTGTTGCCGAGTGGGAAGGGGCCGGAGCCGAGCGCGTATGAATGTCTTAAGAAAATATACAAGGACAAGGTAAGCATCAACAGTCAACATCACATCACGTCACATTGCAAACTCCTAACTCCCATCCATCATTCCTTTGTCAGGATTTGACCTCGACCGCAAAATCCCAAATCTGCGTTAACTCCTCTCCTGACAACCCCCACCACCTATGCGTGAAATCGTTAACGCCTCCCAAATCCTACTCCAAAACCTACAAATCCCACTTCTGCGCCTCCCCCACCCCCTCCTCAATAACCTGCGCCAACCACTTCTCGAAAATCTTCCCCGAAGCCTCCACCCTCGACCTCTGCGTTTCCTCCCTCCCCGGCGTAATATCCTGCGGCAACCACAAGTCAATAAAAACGTCCCTACCACCTTCAGAAATAAGCTCATTATGCAAAGGTTCATCGTCGCCTTCCCCTGTCGAGTGCTACAAAGTCCTCCCCCCAGCTCTGGGCGATAAGAGGCTAGAACTCTGTGTGGGAGGTAACGAGAACACGGGAAAATGCTATGAAAAAATTCAAGGCAAGGTGAAGAGGACTTTGGGAGACGGAAGGATCGTGAATATATGCAAGGGGGGAGGGGGGGAGGGGACGGCGGCGTGCGTTAATAGGGCCGTGGGGATTGAAGGTGAATTGGTGGAGACATTGTGTAAAGGTAGTGAAGGTTCTGAACCTGTTGAATGTTATAAGCATTCTAAAAGCGTCGCGGAGCTCAAGGAGGACACCGAGAGGGGGGAACTGTGCCGGGGCGCCGGGAATAATTTTCCCGTCGTGTGTTACAAGAACGCGGCGGCAGGAATGAGCAAGGAGGGGAAAATACTACTTTGTAATAGGGCGGAGACGGATTTGGTGCATGAATGTAGTCAGGCGATTGAGAGGAGGTGAGGCCCCACGCCACTACAACTATGACTGAAATTATGTGGGATTCTAACGCTCCTCCTTGCAGTTATAAGGTTCTGGCGGGGAACCCGGACGATAAAATCGTGAAAGAGGATACAATAGTTAAGGTTTGTAATCAGGTTGATAACTCGGGGGTCGTGGCGTGTTTTAAGGAGGCGGGGAAGGGGTTCAAGGGGGAAGGGCTCGAGCAGCTTTGCAAGAATGTAGAGGACGAGCAGGAGGGGAAGAGCAGGGCCGAGTGCAGCAGGGCTGGTTTGGAAGGAGGCCTCGACAACATCGTGGTGGCAAAGCTGTGCGCCGGGGGGGTGGTTACTCTGGGGCAGGAATTTGTCAGTGCCCCCGTCGACTGCGCCATGTCGGCGCCGTACGGGTTCACGGGCAACGACGTGCTGAAGCTTTGCGAGGGTGCGGTGAGCACCGGTTCCAGCATGTGTGCGAAAAGCGTCCCCAACGGCTTTAGCAATACCCAGAAGGCCGTTCTCTGCAGTCAGGCCACCGGCGCCATGCCCGTGAGCTGTCTCGAGGTCCTGGAGGTGAGAAGCGACCACCGTTTGAAGCGTGTTGATCTGTAAGTAGTGGCCTAACTCTAACTCGTCGCTTCCCTCCCCGCAGAACGTCAGGATTGAAGACGCGGTGAATATTTGCAAGGGGGCGACAGACTTGACTGTTGCGCACTGCGTCAACAGCATGTCGTCCGGGCAACAGACGGTCGATTACATAAACTTCTGCAGGAATGTCGAGAGCGTTAGTAAGAGGTGAGGCACTGCGAGGAGCGAAAAAACGAGTCGGCTGCAGTATCACTCGCTAACATAATCTTCACGCTCTTCGCAGCCTCGAACTCGTCGAGGTTGACTACGTTGGAGAAATGCTCGCGCCAGGCACTGAGATATTCATCAAGGGAAGGGTCAAGGATCAGTTCGGGCAGGTTAGACTGTGGGACAACGCCACCTGGGTTTCGGCGAAGATAGACGTGAAGGGGAGCAACGGGGCGACCCTGAGCGGGGGAAAGGTCAACGTCACGAAAGAGGGAGAGGTAGAATTCAGGAAGGTGAGAAGGAGCAAAGCGATGAGGGTGTGAATTATGTTGTTCTATTTTGTTCTAACTCTTCGAAATTCCGCTCCTCCTCGCTCAGTTAAACGTCGACATCGAGGGCAACTTTACCCTGAAATTTTACATTGACGGAGGCGAGGGTGGGGGGGGAATGACGGGCGGAGAGCCTGCCGCAACGCTGAACCTTCGGATAGGGCAAGACCCGAACGAGGCCCGGTTAGAGGGCGTTTGCCACGGCCTTTTCGACAACTTCCACTGCTACGCTGGCGATGAAGCGTTCGCAGGCCAAACGAACAAGCTCGAATCGATGTCCACCATCCCCTTCCCCACATCCCTCCAGTACCTGCCGTGCCTGGACATCCTGTCGGAAGCCGGTTTCTTCGTCAACATGGACGGCCTGGGCGACCTGAAAATCCGCAGCCACGTCAAGATAGAAATGATGGCGACGGGAGCGGGCCTGATCACGAAGGAAATGAACTTCTGGGACAGGTTGGGAGTGCCCATGGGCTCGTCGAGGGCGAGCGTGAAGAAGGCGTACTTCAAGAAGAGCTTGGAGTGGCACCCCGACCGATGGGTGCAGCACCCGCACTTGCGCAGCAAGGCCACGACGGTTTTCGAACTCGTCAGCGAGGCTTATCGGGGGCTCAGCGGGTGTCTAGATGAAGAGGGTGATTCTAATAGTATGTGCTGAAATCGTTGTTGTATTTTATTGTGAAAAATCGATTTTTTTTCTTCTTAAAGGGTGGCCTCTTCGAGTTTTGCGGCGAGGGTGCGGACGGGGATTGGTGGGCGGGATGATGGGGTTCTTATCATTGATGGGTTTCGTTGCGGTGCCGGGGCTTGGCGCGGGGTTTCAGGGAGTTCTATTCCTGGCGTGTCGTTGCCGTCGCCATCGTCGTTGTATTCGTTGTCGTCGTTGTCGTCGGGAGCGTTGTGGACAGGCGAGGAAACTACTTCCGCGGGCGGATTTTCCTCGTATGTGGGGAATTCGACTTCTCTCTCGTCCGAAGAGGACGAGACCGTGGCGATGGTCCAGCTTTGCTTTGTCCTCCAGACGAGGAATTCCATGACGAAGTAAAGGAATGTGGGGAGGAGAGTCGTCATCCAAGCAATGGTTTTCCGTTCGGAGGTAGAGTAATTCCGATCGTCAACAACGATCAGCATGGCAGCAATAACAGAGAAGGCGAGTATAAAGAAAGCCAGGCCTTCTGAACATTTACGGCAAGCAGTCGAACGTTTTTCATTGTCGACCCAGCGATTTTGCTCTGTTGCTGGCATCAGGTCAATTCGCAGGTCTCGCTGAAGTCTGATGACCTCACGGTATGATTCTTCGTCCAGCATTTTGTTAATAGGGTCGTGATATACTTCGTTTGCTCCAGTATGACTTCTGCTTCTTGCCTCATCCTCCTCCGGTGCTGTTGCTATTGAGGACTCGGAGTCCCTCATAGACGACGATCTGACGCTGTTCAGAATTCTGGACGTAGCTCTCATGAAATCGTTAACGAATCCGCTGAAGAGACGGATGTTCGAACGAACCACGAAGACCAGTAGGAGCGCGCATAGAATGTCCATCAACCAGGTGTTGGTTGTGAACCAGCGCGCAAAGCTGCCACCGGTAACTGTGCTTGTGGCGAGGGTGTCTCGGAGACTGAGTAGGGCAGCCGCCATGGACACGGTCCTCGTGGTGAGCAGCTCCGCGTCATTCATGGGATCTCCCATCGTACTTGAAGGACGGTGAGAGGCGTAGGGGCGCCTGAGGAGGTGGCGGATGTACCAGAAATTCGTTGCGACCAGAACGGTGGAGCACGCTGCTGTTTTGGCGCAGGTCAAATTCTCGATTTCGCCTCTATTTGCGCGTGAGACCGCCACAAACTGTACCGCCTTCATCCCGAAGATCCAGAGGAACTTTCTCAAGAAGGCCTTCTCCTCGTGGTTGTACATTTGAGGCGTGTACTGGAGGCAGAAGGCCGAGTGGTACGGTCCCTGAAGTTCGATGTCCTCAATTGTCTCTTCGGTCGTGATCGTTTCAGCCTCGAGTAATTTCGCTCGGATTCTTTTGAAGTTCTGAGAACTACGGCGGATTGTAACGTAGAGGATTATAGAGAGGGCAAAAAATGAGAGGACGGGCGGTAGCACCGCTTTTACTATAGATACTAGCGTTTCTATCACTTCGTTATTGTTCCAGTCAACGTTCGCCAACACCCTCTCGGGCTCGAGCGTCATAGGAAGGATGATGATGGGCGCCTGAAGCATGAGGATGGCCGCAAGCTTCTGACAATTCACGAGCGTCGTAATCTCCCACCGTCTGAGCTTGTGAGCATATCGGAGGAGGAACGAGGCAGTGTAGACGCCAATGAAGGCGAACCATGCCGATGCGAAGTAGTTGTCACCTCTCGCAATCTCCTCGTACCAGTCCTGGCAAACGGGTTTCAGTTCGATTGGCATGGAAATGGTGGAGATTATGGTGGCGAGGACTGTGAACCAGTCCGAGAGGCTGCTCGAGAGGATGGCGAAGACTGATAAAATCTGTATGGCGGCTGTGACTTGCTTGGTCCTAATGAGGTTGGTCACGTTAGCCTGCGGCATGATGGCCTGCATGTATCTATTATTTCGAAGGGAATAGAGGAAGGCCGCGACGAGGATCAGAGGGACGATGGCGAGGAAGGAGAGAAGGGAGGAGAGAAGGGGGTTGGAGGGACAAGTCACGCAAGAATTGTTGATGTTGGTTGCGCCGTCGGGGCAGACGTCGCAGTTGACGGAGTCCTCTCTTTTGAAGCCGTTGAGGCACTCGCCGCCCTCGGGCGGGCAATTTGCGCAGAAGGAGCACGATATTAAGCCAGTGGATTTTGATGTTAGACCTTGTGGCAAGTTCTTTGGTTCCATCATGCAGGCACCGCGGAACAATAATCCTGTATCAGTTCCGGCGGATATTTCAAAGCTTGATATGTCCTGGTTGAACAAACTGGCGAAATTGAACATGCTCTCCATATTAGTGACCGAGGACGTGTCGAAGTTGGACAGATCCTGGTTGAACGAAGTGGCGCTCCGGAACATGCTCCCCATATTAGTGACCGAGGACGTGTCGAAGCTAGATAGATCCCCGTTGAAATTACTGGCACCTTCGAACATGCTGCCCATATAAGTGACCGAGGAGGTGTCGAAGTTCAAAAGATCCTGATTGAAGGAACTGGCGCCCCGGAACATGCACTCCATCGTAGTGACAGAGGATGTGTCGAAGTTCGATAGATCCTGGTTGTAGACACTGGCACGGTTGAACATGCTCCGCATCGTCGTGACGGAGGAGGTGTCGAAGTTCGATAGGTCCTGGTTGAAAGAATAGGCGTTACTGAACATGGCGTACATGGTAGTGACCGAAGAGGTGTTCCAGCGTGATAGATCCTGATTAAACGCCTCAGCAGACATAAACAAGCGGTACATGGAAGTCGCCTTCGAAACATCCCAACCAGAGAGATCGTCATCGAAAGCTTGGAAGTGCTTGCAAAGATTTCCACAACCACAATTAGGATCATCCCCGCAAAACATCTTACTCATATCGTCCACTGCCGAAACGTCCCACTGCCCTATCGGCCCCCCATAAGTTATCAGCGCCTCTGTCCTATTAACTAACCACTTGTTCACCGCAGCCTTGAGCTCGCCCCTACTCGCGGGCGAGAACGCAGCCAAGAGCGGGAATAACATTATGAAAACTAAGCCCGACAATGCTGTGCTCAAAAATCCCATGATTTATGAGAAGGTGCCGGCAGTTCGGGGCAGTTTATCAAATAGGAGGCTAACTTGTGTTCCAAACGGATGGATTATAGTTAAAAAACTAAGCTCTTGTGTAAATGACTATTAAGAAATAGTATGGCCCGCAGAGAGGCCCTTCGATAATTGCTTCGAGAAGACCTTTATTTTGTGTGTTTTCAGAGAGAGATTTTTTTGGCTCTCTGTGCTCTCCTCTCTCGCTGAACTCACTTTTCGTTTCGCACCCAAAGCCAAACCTCGGCGTCAGTATTAATTTTGCTCCACGAACAGTTGAACATACGCCGCGAAGGTAGCATCGAAAAATGCCTAAGAATAGGCAGGAGCGGGGCTTCTCATCGGGCGAGGCCATGGATAACGCCTTCGTCGCCACTCTCGTATAAATAGAAAAGAAATAATTTGTGATCTGTGTTTTGTTACTTTAAATTATATTGAATATTAACTTCTCCGTTCCCTTCTAAACATTTCCCCACCTCTGCCTTTTCTCCCCCCTCAAAGAACGTCATAAACCTGAAAGAAAGAAAAAGAGTTTCCGGATTAATAATGTTAGACGGTTTCTGTCGCGATAAAATAAAATAAACGATCCAAAGGCATTAAAGGATCAAATCACGTGTGTAACCATCTCCAAAAAAAGGTCAGTCATCCCTATTCCCAAAACAGTTCCCTCACTCTACGACATTCTCATAAAAGCGCCCACGAACGGTGTCCTGATTTCAAATATATACGGTAACTCTTGGTTTATTTTTGTATTTAAAGGCTTTAGATCATGCTTCCCATACGAAGCTAAATATTCAATAAGAGAAAGAACAACCGTGAAGTAGATTCTCGTTGAATGGCTAGAACTTTTTGTTACGTTTTCTTGGTGTATATATGAATATTGAATCGTGCAAGGGGACGTAATCGTCGTGGGACGGTTTTATGGAACGAATGTGGTATCGAACGCGTGGGATTGTTTTAGGGTGGAGGATGATTTACTCTTTTTATATTTATTTTGCTGACGCTGGTATCAAACGTAACCGTGGGTTTTAAGGTTATACGTTCTTGGTTCAGCGAGCGTAGTTTTTTTTTTTTCAAGAGGAGAGCGAGGAGGAACGTACCTTTTTTTCTTTTATTTATTTTATTTCTTGGAGCGTCATCCGCTAGTTCTTGGGTCTATGCAGGCTTTTCGAACTTCTTGGAGGCGCGGGACATTTTCGTGATTATACCTACGACGCCTTTGCGCTTCAATTTACCTCCGAGCTGGGTTTCAGGTTTTCTCTTCCCGGCGTCCGAGGTCGCCTTGGCGTATTCGGAGGGGTACTGCTTCTCGAAGTGCTGCATGGCCTTGGTTTTGGAGGTGAAGGATTGGCCGTCGGGCGCTGTTATTTTGTAGTGGTTTGAGGTGGACTTCCGGATTGACCATGAGGGCGGGAAGGTGCCCTTTCCGGCTACCGTGCGCTGGTCCTCCGTAGCTTCGACCCATCCGTTCTTAGATTCAGGCGTCGAAGGAGCTTTAAGAGGAGAAGGAGGTGATGAGGCGACTCCCGACCCGCCGACCTTCTTGCTGACCGCCTCCTGAACCTTCCTCACACTGTCGATAAGCCTAACGGTGTCGCACCTCGTCGGCAGTTCCCCTCCGCCCTCGAGCCTCACGATCCCCTTCTTGTCAACGCTCTTGACGCGAACTCTCTTCCAGCTCTCGGCTGGCTGGCCGTTCTCCAGCGTCAGGATTTTGTACTCGATCATGTCGGAAGTGCGGATGTAGTTAGCGGGGACGGTTTGAAGGGGAATCACGGCCTTCCCGCTAGGATCGAGCGCGGGCACGGAGATCATTTTGGGGACGGGAGGTTGGGTGGGAGTCTTCTGTTTGTCGAAAGTTTTCTCGAGCTTCTTGCCGCGGGAGACGCTGGAGGAAGATGAGGAGGAGGAGGAGGCGCTGCTGTTGTCGGTGCTGGAGTCGTCCTCGGGGTCGACGAGTTTGGGTTTCTCCTTCTCCGTCTCCTTCTCTTTTTGTTTGGTGGACCAAGTGCTAGGGAGCTTCGTGGCAGCAGGGGGCGGAGTGAGGGAGAAGAGAGGGGTGTGGATGCTCGGGGCTGGCTTCGGTTTGGGGGTAGATTTTTTGGTTGGAAGAGGTTTGGCTTTAGGTTTGGCTTTGGCTTTGGGCTTTTCTTTGGAGGAGGAGGAAGAAGAGGAGGAGGTGGAGGAGGAAGAAGAAGAGGAGGAGGAAGAGGACGATGACGCTGGGGCTGCCTTTGGAGCCTCCGGCTTCGATGCAGTCGTCGGCTTCGATGCAGTCACTGGCTTGGTCTTCTTCGTCTCCCTCTCTTTCTTCGCCTCCTCCTCTAAAGATTCCGACTCAGAAGAACCCTCTGACTCCTGAAGCTTCCTCTTCGCCTTCGTCGCTTCGGCCTTCTTCGCCGGCGGCTGCGAAGCCTTGGGAGGGGGGGAAGGTGAACTTTTAGGGAAGAGACGCTTGTACTGGAGTTTGACGTTGTTCTTCCTCTTTTGCTTGACCTTCGAGTCGGTGAGGATCTTCTTGAGGATCTCCTCGGCCTTTTGCTCTTGCGCGACGGGGGAGGTCGGGAGTTTGTTTTTGGGGATTTGGGCGTTTCGAAGAATCAGTTTGATTTCGTCAGAGCGGGAGAGGTTCGGGTTCGTGACCGGAGATTTTGGGGCGGCGGTGGAGGGGGATTTTGGGGATTGATTGGGTGGAGATTTCTGTTTGTCTGGGGTCTTCTTTTTGTCCTTGTTGGGTTTCTCCTTCGGTTTCTCCTTCGGTTTCTCCTTCAATTTCTCCTTCGTCTTATCGACCTTCGGCGTCCCACCGACCTTCTCCTGCGTCTCCCTAACCTCCTCCCCAACCTTCCTCTTAACCTCAGCCCTCCTCTTAACGCTCATAGCCCACCTGCAGTCCTCCACCCCGTTAGAATCAACCACCACGTCGAACTTTGAGAAAGGATACACGAGGTCCCAAGGCATCACGAGGGTGTCGTTGAGGATAAGGGAAACGTAGTGCTGGGGGCTGGAGGAGGAGAGGGAATTTAGGCAGTCAGAGAGGGTGTAGTTCAGGGCGGGGGAGGTGAGGGAGCCGGAGAAGGGGCAGCATTTAGAAGTAGGGTCGCCTGAGAAGACCTGCTTTATTATGTACTTGGCGAGGTCGGAGTAGGTGGACTTTTGCTCGTAGAGGGGGAAGGTCAGGGTTACGGTTGTGAAGGGGGGCGAGGAGTCGGAGGGGAGGAGGAGGGGGGACTTGGGGGCGAGGATTCTAGTTATTTGACATTTGCGTGGTGATGTGATTTGCGTGGTGATTAGAGTTAGGATTTGCACGAGGGGCGGAGCAACACGTGCTCGCTCTAAAAGTCTTCGTAGCGCCTTAAAACAGCATGTCGTATGTATGTTGCATTGCATTATTAGCATGTCGCATTCTATTCTTACCTGATCGGGATCAGGATTGGCTTTGCTACAGGCATGACTGAGAGTAGACTAGACTAGAGTGTGACTAGCTATTTAGGCCTTTATTAAGCTATTAGGGTTAAGTAGGGTAACTTCTGCTGTCGTGAGTGGTTAGAAAAGGGTTGAGGTTTATAGGGTATATACGTAGAAGCAGCAAACCGGCGTCTTGGCGCAGGCTCGAGCAGCACGCCGCCGCGAGCGGTCGCGAGCAGCCGCAGGCGGTGCATGGCAAGCAGGCTTGCGGGGCCCGTGAAACAGTCTCTGATCGCTGGGCGCTCCTTGGTGCGCTCCTTGGTGCTGACCGGCCGCGTTTTGATGCCCATCTCCTCTTTGATCGGCGCGGTGCTCAGTCGCTTTACGGGGTCCGGCTCGCGGCGAGGAGGCTGGGCCTGGCTTGATATTGATGCAGCCACCAACAAAGTTTTCTGTGAAAAGGAAAGTTTGCTACTTTATCATCATAACGTCATGAACAGCGAATCATTTTTTTATTTATAGTAACAATACATAGTAGCGGTCAGTTGAATAACAGGGCAGAGCGTCTCGAGGCATATTGAGGACTCACCAGTGAAAAAGGCCTTACAGCTTACCAGGAGAATCCATTGTTTACCAACTCTCCATTATTGGTCACTATTGCTCAAAAACGCACTGTAACGCGAATAAAGTTACCGTCGCCGCTCTGTACCACTGCGATAGATATCTTGATATATAATTGTTAGTTATAAACTTCGCATTTAGCTTTTAATCACTCCTTCCCTCCCCGTCGTCCTCCTGAACGTCTTCTCCTCCTTCCCACTCACTTGTGTCCCTGTTACCTGTCCTGCACACTGCAACACTTTGTCGCCAACATGTCAAAACGTAAATCATCAACAGTCTTTCCTCCTCCCACCCTCCCCCTCTCCCTCCTTCCCCCTCCTACTCCCACCTACACCCGCTCCTACATGCACCGTACCCCCCTCCACTCCCTCCACCTTTCCTCCTCCTCCGGCATGCTCCTAACCACTTCCTCCGACGGCATAGTAAAGTTCTGGAAGAGAACAGGCGACGTCGATTCCTTCGAATTCGTCAAATCATACAAATCACATACCGAAGGTATATCAACATCCTGCATCTCTAAAGGCACAACAGGCGGTTCAACCGCCGCAACAATAGGCGGAGACGGCGTAATAAAACTCTACGACATGTCCCAATTCGACGTCTCAGGAATGATAAAAACCCCTCTAAAAAATTTCGGCACCTGCTCCTCCTTCCTCTTAAACTCTCAGACTTCCCTCTGCGTATCCCTCTCGACCTCCGGGAAAATAAACGTCTACGATACTCTGACGTTATCGCCTGAACCTGTTAAGATTATATCTTTGCACCCTTCTCCTGTGACTTCGATTTTGTTTTGTGGTAAGACGGTTGTGAGTACGGACGGGGACGGTTTCATAGCGTACTGGAATGGGGTAGGGGATGGGGAGGATCCTGGGAGTGTCGGTGGGAGTGAGTTAGAGGATGGGGAGGTTGGGTTTGAGGATCCTATTAAGGAGGTGAGGATTGCATTTAAAGCGAACGACAGTATGGTGAAGTGTGTGTTTTTTAAGTCTGACGATACCACGCCTTTTCGGAACACCTTCGACACGCAGACGGATTTGTACAGCATGCTGAAGAAGAAGAAAGGCATCCTGGGAGGTTGCTGCGGTAAAAGCGGCAAGTTCGCTGTCTACGGGGAGGACAGGAGGATCAGGCTCTTCGAATTCAGGACTGGAAAGTGCGTGGCAAAGTACGACGACACGGTCAAGGGATTCGAGAAGGAGATGGACGGGGGGAAGTTCGACTTCGACAGGATTGAGTTCGGCCAAAGGATGGCGAGGGAGAGGGAGGTAGGGGAGGCTGGAGCGGGGAGGGGCATGAGGTGAGAGAACCGCTGTAAAAGAATATCTGAGACGAGCGAAGCGAGTCGCGATAGAAGTGTTCGTTCGTGTTGTTAATAACGGCGTATAATTTGACAGCAAGCGACGTTAAGCACGGAACGTATCGACCGCACACTTCAATATATAGTTCACCCTCCTCTTCAACTCGTCGATTCGTTCGTTTCCGTTATTCTAACTCGTCACTTCGCTCCTCACTCCCCCCATTTTTGCAGCTTCGATGAGACCGGAAGGATGCTCATATACCCCAGCCTAGTGGGTATAAAGGTAATCGACACTCTGACGCACAGGCTGGTCAGGACCCTCGGTCCCGCTGACGCTTCTCAGACCCGTTTCATGGATTTGATCGTCTGCCCAGTCGACGCTAAACTCGACAAGCAGATGCTCCTAGCGAGGGACAACTCCAAGAGCAACAAGGCAGTCGATAGGAGGGAGGGGGCGGACGTCGATAACGACCCCCTAGTCGTCGCTACAGCCTTGGGGAAGAAACGATTCTACGCGTTCAGCAAGTTCGGGCATATGAACGCTGACCTTGACTCAAGAGATATCTTCAACGAACCCCCCGACTCAGAGGACATGATAATCGCTGGGGCTGCGGGAGGCGCCAGCGCTAACATGGGGAGCTCCGCGATCCTCAGGACGACCATGGGGGACATTCACATCAAGGTGAGAGTGTGTCTTGGAGCTGCGAGGAGCGAAGCGACGAGTTGAAGAGGAGGGTGAACTGGATATTGACGTGTATGGTCGACACTTCTGTGCGTAACGGAGCGGCGAGGAGCGAAGCGACGAGCTGAGAACAGGTTCAGGGTTGAAGCGACGATACTTCTACACAGCTCCCTCGCAGCTCCGCCACCGCCAGGCGTGTGTACTGGATATCAACATACATGCCCAATACTTCCAAATATACGTCGCTTGCTGTCAAATTATACGCCGTTATTAACAACACGAACGAACACTTCTATTGCGACTCGCTTCGCTCGTCTCAGCTTTTCGGGAACGAATGCCCTAGGACGATCGAAAATTTCGTAGGTCATGGGAAGTCCGGTTACTACGAGGGTACGATAATGCACAGGGTAATCAAAGGTTTCATGGTCCAGATGGGAGACCCTAAGGGCGACGGAACAGGCGGCGAGAGTATCTGGGGCGGAGAGTTCGAGGACGAAATAAGCAGGGACCTGAGACACGATAGGCCCTTTACCGTTAGCATGGCTAACGCAGGACCGGGGACTAACGGAAGCCAGTTTTTCATCACGACCGTTCCCACACCGTGGCTGGACGGGAAGCACACGGTCTTCGGAAGGGTCACGAGGGGTATGGACGTAGTTGTTAGTATTGAGAATTCGCTGACGGATCATCTTGATAAGCCTGTCACGGATATTAAGATTTTGAACGTCGAGATTGAATAGTGTGGGGATTGGGGAGGAAGGAGTATTGGGGAGGGGGGGGGGGGGGGGAAGGGGGGGGCAATAAAAAACGGAGGACTTTGCTATTAAACATTAGCGCTATATATTTACATGATATTGTACACGAATCCTAATCCCCCCCTCCCCCCTCCCACATCAAATCGACTCAGCCGTGATCTTGATTGCAGTCTCCGCTAGATCAGGCAGCACCCCCGCAATCCCCGCGACTTCCTCCGCGACAGTTGCCTCAAAAGTCTCGACTGTCGAAATCGCTCCGTCAAGGTCAATGTTAGCCTGCAGATCAGATACAACAGTCGTAGCGACCAACCCTCCCGTAGTCGTCACGATAGAATTGGGCTTCGTTCTAAGCAGCTGATCCGTCTGTTTCATCCCCGAGACGTATTCCACAGATTCCTTCTCTGAATCCTTCGATATTATACCGTCTAAACCTCCACTTGAGTACAGGCACGAGAGGAGTATTACCCCCGCGCCTGCGTATCCTTTAACGCCGAAGACTTCACCCATGACAGCCGCAGCGAATAGGCTCCCCCATATCGGTTCGGTGCTGAAGAGGAGGGTCGTCTCTGCAGCGCTGAGGTTTTTTAGGGCGAGGGTTTCCAGCCACACGGTGAAAGCTGTTGTGACTAATCCCGTCCATAGTAGGGAACCTAGAATCGCTGGTGTCGTCAACCATTCTGTGAGGGAGAGGGGGGGGGAGAAGCGGGCGGACGTTAAAATATGGTTGGCGTTACTCCTTTCGAGTGAAGCGAGGCCCGAGTGAAGCGAGGCCCGAGCGATAGCAAGTACCGTCCCCCAACTAACAGTTTTCCCTCCCCCCCCTACGATCTCCCTCCATTCCTCTCGTTTGTCCTTAACATACTTCGTTTTCTCACCTTTAACACTCTCAAAATCCGGTAAACCCTCCCCCCCCCCTCCTCCGACCATATACCCCACACTAACCCCCGCAATCGCAACCAGCTGCGCCGCCGTTAACTTCAAAGCTTCATTTTCATGTATTTTCATAGCCTTCTCCATCCTCCAGAACCCGAAACCGAACGCAACAGGTTGAAAAAACGTAGCAAGATCAGATGACTGTAAGGATATATCAGTACCTTCGAGTAACATTACGCCTAGAACGGCTAGGATGCATCCTATTGTACTCTTCTGATTTAATTTTTTACCTTCGAATATCAAATCTAATATCGGGACGACGATTACTGCTAGAGAACATATGAAGGCTGATTTAGATGCGGGGGTCGTGGAGAGACCTACAGCTTGAGAGAGATAACCAGCGGCGTTCCATGCTCCTATTTCTAAACCTGAAAGTATCGGAGAAGGGGAAGATTTTGAGGAGGTAGGGGAAGGGGTGAAGAGGAAGGGGGAGACGGCGACAGCAGCGAGGGTGAAACGGAGGGCGCAGCAGGTCGCGATGGGGAGGGTCGAGTCGAGGATTTTTACGGTGGCGAAATTTGTGCCGTAGAGGGCGGCTGGGGGGGAGGGGAGGGGACTGTTAGGGGACGTCGTTGTGGGGGGGGGGGGGTTGAAGGGAAGGGAAGGGGTGAATTGGTACGCTATTAGGGTTGCCTGCGTCTCACCTGCGATCATAACAAGTAATCTAGAGAAGTTCTTTGAATCGACGAACTTCACCTCTTTGACTTCTTCCTCGACTATGTCAGACAGCCCTAGAGGGTCGAAGGGTTGATTCACGGCTTCATTCTGCGTCGCTAGTTTAACTCTTTGTGTTAAATCAGATAAGGCAGGGGAAGAGGTGGCATCAAACGTCAAAGGCTCCTTCAAAGGGCTTATCTTCTTATCTAATAGAGGTAGGAGGAGGGAAAATAATCTCGTAGGCGGGCGTGAAGGTTTGACAGTCGGATTCGATGTTCTGAGGTCGTCTGGGGGAGGATTTGGAGAGTTTTTAAGACAAGATGGAACGCCCACTAATGCCTGCCGACTTCGGCTGAACTGCAACAGGTCTATTTTTGGGACATTACGCGACACCGCGACAAGCGGTGATTTGCTATTCCTTGATACAGGAATCATAAAAGCGCTGCATAGCACTAGCTGTGCCGCTACTAGCGTAATTAGCGCAAAAAGCTTCATTGAAGGATGACAGATTTCATTGACAACTTGACAGATTGCAAAAGGAGACGGCGGCGCCAGGAGATGCGGCAGATTTCCTAAAAGTTGGCCCTTCAAATTTTTCACTTTATATTAGATATAACTTGTTGTGCGAGTACCACGTACCCCTTTCCGTTCTTTTCGAACATCGAACTTCTGAAAAGACGTTGTGTATATAGAAATATAACACTTTTCTCGACATGGTCCGATTCACATGCCACCTCTTCACTGTTACAAGCACTAATAGTGGCACTGATAACAACCCTTCCCTTCCTAATAAGCTCATATTTACGCTAATAACACTCCTCCTGTACCTACCCCTAATATCCAGTCTAGCTAACCCTAACAGGGCCCCACATGCCCAAAATGGTGCCACATTCTCACCTCAACTTTCAACCCCTAGTCCTTTGACATATATAAGCTATGGTGATGAGACGTCAACAAAACCTCCCATACTTTTGTTACATGGTTTACTGGGCAACTCAAAGAACTTCGCAAGCATAGCACCAATCCTCGCATCGGAGCATTCCCGTCTCGTCATATCCCTCGACCTACCCAACCACGGTTCAAACAGAAACTGGGACCCTGACATGACGAGCACCTCCGAGATAACTTACGACAAAATGTCCGAACGCGTGTTTGACTTTTTGGATTGGGCGGGGATTGACAAGTGTGTGGTTATGGGGCACAGTATGGGGGGGAAGGTTGGGATGGTTATGGCGACGGGGGATGAGCAGGAGAGGTTGGAGGTGAGAAGCGACCGTTTAAGTGAACTATCAAATGTTTATCACAGAAGAGGCCAGCGTGTATATTTGAAACCCTCGCTAACACCTCTCTAACCCAAAATTTCGCGAGTTAGGGTCTCATCGTAATAGATATCGCCCCCGTAACCTACTCCTCCTCCGACGGCACCGACTGGTCCCTAATAGAAACCATAATAACCACCTGTTCCACGCTCCCCCTCCCCACTTTAACAACAAAAAAGTCCGCCTCCGACCTCCTCAAATCAACCATCCCCGACCCCAGCCTCCGTTCTTTCATATTAACCAACCTCTCCCAAACTTCTTCCTCATTAAAATGGAAGGTCCCGATAAAAACGTTATCTCACAACCTCCAGAACCTGTCAACCTTCCCCAAAACCTACCTCCCCTACCCCGGCGACACATACTTCATAACAGGTTCCCTATCAAAATACGTTCGTTTAAAATACCTTCCTCAAATATCCGCTAGGTTTCCTCGACATATGATCGCGACGATTAGAGGGGCAGGGCATTGGTGTCATGCAGAGAGTCCTGCGGATGTAGTTAGTTTGGTTGGGAAATATATTAATAGATGATGGTGACTTTTTTTTTTAATATAAATGTGAAGAGAGGTTCTTATTCCTATTAATTTGTAACATTTGTTATCGAGGCTGGTTTTGTTGTTGTTGCATTTGCTGCATCATCATCATTTGCTGGGCTTGGGCGGGGTTCATTATCATCTGAGGTTGCTGCATTTGTTGCATCTGTTGCATCTGTTGCATCTGCTGCATCTGTTGCATTTGATGCATCTGCTGCTGCTGCTGCATCTGCTGCTGCTGCCGCATCTGCTGCTGCTGGTACATTTGCTGTTGCATGGCCATTTGTTGGGCTGCGGTGGCCTGCTGGGCCTGTTGGGCCTGTTGCTGCTGGACCATCTGCTGCTGCATCGCCATTTGCTGAGCTTGCTGGTTGGTCACTACCATGTCAACCTTGCCGTCGCCGTCGATGTCGACGCCGACCATAGCGGTTGCGGGGACCACTGCCGGCTGAGGGTTGACGTTCACCAGAGTTACGGTGGGTTGTGGGGTGTATTGTCGGACGACTGGTTGTTCCGTGGTGGGGTAGATCTTGTTTCCGTGGGGCTGGGGAATGGCGGCAGGTGTGACGGTGGGCTTGGCTGGGCCACTGCGCGACGAGTTAGAATAATGACATTATGTGACGCTCCTTGCTGTGGATATTCTTGGTCTTACCTTTCCCCTCCGTCTTCGGCGGCGTCTCCCAACTTCATGATCTCGTCTGCCTCCTTGGCTTCAATATCGTTCTCCGGCAGGCAGATGAGGCCCGGGTACACAGTTTCAAATTTCTCCCTTTCCTTTTTCGACGTTATAGTGAAAAGGAAAATGTCGAAGAAGAGTGCGTAAACCCATCCTTGGATTTTTACAGTGAACCACTGCGAGTGAGGAGTGACGGAGGTGCAAAGCGGCGATGGATTTGTTAGAAGTGGGGTGCTAGCTACGATTTGCACTCTTCTCTCTCACCTCAACCACAAACGAACTGCCCAAAGACCCTTCGCTATTAATGAGAGCTAGCCCGGTACCCCAGAAACTCAGTGACAAGAGGAAGAAGAAACACATGAACAAGTGCCCGCAGCCCTCAGCTGCCTTCTCTCGGTATTTGCCTTTGTTCTGAACGCAGCCGCACTCTAAAAGTGTGTGTGTGTGTGTGTGTGTGTGTGTGAGAGAGAGAGGAACTAATGTAACAACCACCCTTCTCCACGCTCCCCAAAAGTAAATACTTCTGTGTTGTCATTCTGGTCGTAAAGTCTCTTCCCTACTGAGATGGGCGCTTTGTCAGCGCCCCCTCGAGCGTAACTAAGATACCGATTGAATATAATTTAACTAATCATCCAACAGAAAAGTATGAAAGATATAAGCCCTTTAGCAGGGCTTCAAAAGATAGAAAGGATAGGGTTAGGAGCATTTTTCTTACCTGCAAGTGACTTCAGCAAATAATCGTACAACATGACAAACACTGACAGGATCATCATGGTGAGAGCGAAGGGGGTCCTGTTGCAGAAGGAATCTACCTCGTCTAGCGTGTAAAAGTCGCACGTCATGTCGTTGCAAGGATCGATTCCGTCGTACTCGGAGAGCATCTCGGACCTGTGTCCTTCGCAGTCCGAAGGCGTCCCTTCCAGTATGGGGTTTGTTCCGCAGACTGCGGAGCGAAGCGAAAGAGGAATTAGAATTCTGTCGTTTTCTGGTTCAAACCGTCGTCTCGCTCACCTTCATATCCGCAGGAGGGAGTTATCCCGTCTTCCCACTGCTGGAAGGCAGAAATGTATTCAGATTCGCTGCATTTTGTGTCAACCGCAGTGGCACTATTTGAGTCTTGGATTTGGCCGGACCCATAGGGCGAACAGAAGCCTTGCCAGTACACATGTTCGTCGCATCCTTTGGATAGGAGTGAGCGAAGTGAGGATATAAGGGAAGCGACAAATTAGAATATCAGACATAATACGGATTTCTGTTTTGGTTTCGTCCTCGTAGCGTAGCCTTACCTATGTCGCAAACGGTTTGAGCCAACATTTCGTTCTTTTTGAAAATGGCCGTCATCATAAAGGTGAAGGCGAAACTACAGAAGACGACGATAACCCTCTCGGATGAACTATAAGGGTGAAAGGGGTGGGCTTTGAACATGCTTATGGCCTGATGGTGGTTCTGCACAAAAAAGCGACGTTAACGAACGTTAGACGAGTGATGAGCAAAATCTTGACTTGGTTTTGATCGCACCTTCTCATAAGCCCAGAAGTTGGAGAACCAGGACCCTTTCGTTTTCGGGAAACCCCACTTACGGTTCTTCAAGAAGTGGGTGATTATCCTCTGAGGGAAAGTGGGGTGAGGTGAGACGAATGCGGGCGGGGGGCGAGGAGCAATGAGAGGAGAGTGAGTGCGCCTTACCTCCTCATAGACTGGCTTGCTAGACTTCCCTTTCTCTAGGAAGGAACCCGTAATTGCACTCAGCTCTTCTTTTGCCATCGCTTGCTACGGTTTTGTGGGGGGTAAGGGCAAAAAGGGGGGTATTTCGTGTCAAGGTAAAGGGTTGAAAGAGCTCTGGCTGTTGATTCCGTCAAAGCGGTTAAGTTCGGCCATTACCAGGAAGGATTAACAATTTTACTTCCGAGACTGATTGATCATATCTGTTAGTTATTGAAGTGTTTTTGCGTGCAGGGTGAGGGCAAGTTAGTAGAGAGGGTAGTGCGGTTAAGTCGCGGCGAGCGCAGGATGGAATATTCGACGTCGAAGTATGAGGGTGGGTTCAGAGACAATAAGATGGAAGATGAAGGTGCGTTAGGAAAGGGGGGGTTTAGGAGCGGGGCGGTTGGGGTGACTGGGGTGCAGATGGAAGTTTCTAATTGTTTCCCTTCAATACTACCTTTTTCCCCTTCAATGCTTGCAGCTGGCATGTACGAATACCCCGATGGCTCCAAGTATGTTGGTTCGATGAAGGATGGAGCCTTTCATGGAGCTGGCAAGCTTTATTTTGACGGTGGGGTTTTCGTTGGGGTGTGGAAGAAGGGCAAGACGGTTAAAGGAGGTAAGCGTTGTTAGTTGGGCGCGGGGTGGGGGATTTTAGTATTCTAACATGTTTATGTTTGTTGGCGGGTTCTTGGACAGACTACATGTTCGGAGATGACCTCGTGTACAAGGAGGAGAAGTGGGACTATTGCGACGGCCAAAATGACAGGAGATTTCACTCGGAAATACAGGAGAATAAGCTGAATAGAGCGTCCGGGGGAGTCTACCGAAATAAGCCAGCAGCGAAGCCGTTGAAGGACGGATGTTATGACGCAGGTGACGGGTACTTTAAGTTGAAGGACGGGAAGGTTTACAGTTATGAGGACGACAAGGTGGTATTGCGAGAGGCTACGGAGGAGGAGAAGAAGGTGAGGAGGGAGTAGAACCACCACTTTGGGGGAATGGCTCTATTTTGTATTTTGGTGACTTCTTACTTACGAGCATTCTGTTTTCGTGATTCGCTTCGACACAGTTCTTGGTAGACAAGGCTAGCACTACATTCAACACGGCAATGGGGAATGAGCCCGAGGATGATGAGGATGAGGATGGGGGAAATGATTTTTGATTTTAAATGCCAAATTCTGAGTATTCTTCTTTTAGTTATTCATCCAGGGGAGATACACGGCGCCCTCTTTCCAAAGCCTGAAAGTCTCCCAACCGTAGGCCCCGGCGAAGCCAGCGATGCTAACCACAACCCCTATTGCTATATCATAGTCCCGCGGAGCATCGTCAGGGTTCTGAGAGGAGATTTGAAAACTGCTCTGAGCAGAGTTTTTGGCGTTCTCATGATCACCACGAATCTACGACGAGCGAAGCGAGTCGCAAATGATGGGGCGTCCACGATGTTAGAACCGGAAAAGGAGTTGGCAGTAGTCTCTTTTACGTACGAAAGTATCGGCGGTGTACGTCGATATCCATCCAGTACACGAGCTGTACAGACAATATAGACGTTATATATAATTCGCCTCCTCAGCTCGCTCCATCCTTCTCAATCCAGTACACTAGCTGTACAGAAGATATAGACGTTATATATAACTCGCCTCCTCAGCTCGCTCCATCCAGTACACTCGCCTTCTCAACTCGTCGCTTCGCGCAGCAGCATCTCACCTCCTCGACCAACCTCGCCACACTCTTGCCAAGGGCAGGCTGCACCTGCGACGAGCGAAGTTGTTAGTTAGGTTAGCAGCACTGTGTGACACCCGACGCTCTGCTCTTTTGGCTTCGTCCTCGCACACTCTCACCTCTAAAGCAAATGCGAAATCCTCATTCAAAGACCTGCAGGCAGAGATCACCTGCTGCACCTCTGGAGGGGAAAATTGTGACAGGAACACTATTGGGGTCTGAGGGGTTACAGGGGGTTGGGAAGCGGGCATCGGCAGAGAGGAAATGCTCGGTATTACCCGAGAGGGGGGAGGGACCGCGGTGATGTAGGTCCGGATTCGGTTAAGAAGCTCACCGACGGTGAGGTTGGGAGACTCAGGCGTGGCGGTGCGGACCACGAAAACATTCTCGAGGTTGAGGGTGGCGGGGAGAACCGCATCTATTCGAGATAAGGTGGTGGAGGGATTAGGAGGGTCGAACACAATGACGAGACGAGGAAAGTTATTGGTTTCATCTGCAAGGGTTTCCATTTCATCGAGGCGCTCAAACTTGCTAGCTTCATCTTCATCTTCAACGTTTGGGAGAGAGAGGAGGGAGAACGAGAATTGGGGCGAGGAAACGTGTGTATTTGTGGGGCGGAGGGAACTGCGGTGTGAAAACAAGGATGATGCGGGTCGGAGTGGGGAGGCGCGAATTCTGACATATTCCGAAAATGAGGCTACCTCGGCCAAATAAAGGACGGCAAGGAGGGAAGCTAGACGCATACTTAGAGGTTTCTGGTAAAACATTTGTAGGTGAACGAAGGTGTATAACCTAGGTTTGCTTGAAACGACGTAAGTGTAGGAAATAAAGATTAAATATTTCCAAGGATTTTGACAACAAAATTTGGAAGGGGTTTGAGTGAATTTGGTTTTCATTTTAACCACCCTAAGACCTCTGAAAGGCAAAAAGGATTTCAATTATTGGAAAAGGCCTTCTTTTGTTGATTTTTTAATTTTTTTAATTTTTCTTAAATGGATCATATTATTCATTATTAGATCTCTAAGAGAATGAATTTTCATTTTTATGGTTAAAAAGTGATTTGAAAATAATTTCTTTAAAAAGATGTCTCAAAGCATTTTATTTCTCTATGATTATCAATTGATTCCTCTCAGTGGTGCTTAAGCGAAGAATATTACCAAAATCTATCTCTAAAACGGTATTAACATTTCCAAATCGAAAAATTCGCACAAATTCACGTTTGTTACGCTTTTACAGATATCTGTTTTTCTGTTCGTTCTGATGCTATATAATCAAGGATAGAATAACATTCTAACAACATATCACGCATAGCCACCCAAAGTTATTGGCAACAAGAACCCTAACCCTAATTCCTACCAACCCTCAACCAACCCCAAGGTTCCAATGAGCTCGCCTGTGTGGAACGCCACTGCCCCGCCACTGTCTAAGTTTGAGCTTTCTGGTCACCCTGATGCAGTCCCCCTAAATGGCAGTCACCCTAACAACAGCAAGCAGTCAGGGTAAGATCTTCCACCTGGCAGCGGTGGGGCGGGATTTGGATTTGGCACTGATCGATCAAACACTCACACACTCACGCAGCTGCTGCAGATCCCGCTGCATGAAATGTATCCTACTCCTAACGGTTATCGTGTCGGTAGCGCTCTTCCTCTTCTATCCTCGACCAATTAAGTTTTCATTCCCCACCGACGAGTGGCTGGACATACTGCTGGAGGAGGCGGACAACGGGCAGGGCATTATCTGGGACTCGACTGACAGCTCCTTCGTCGTTGACTGCGAGGTTCCCGTCGGCGTCAAGAACGAGAACTTCTTCGTGCCCTTGAACGTCGATATTGAGGCGGAGGTCTTTTACCCTTCGTCTCTGGACTCTGGGCAGGATGGAGTCAAGATTGCCACGACGGAGAAGGAGGTCAAGGTTGCCGCTAATTCTAAGGAGGAGGTCCTCCTTCCCGCACAGGCCCACGTCATCCCCACTGGGGCCGATGGCATACGCATGGCGTCTAAAATAGGTGAGGATTGATCACAGGATACTTTCTCACTACGCTCATCACTGCACTCGCCATGTTCCTAACTTGTCGCTTCACTCCTCATACAGCTCAAAACTGCTGGCGGTGCTCCTTCTCCGCCATCGGAGCGGACTGTGGCACCACGAACGTTGAGGTGTATGTGAAGGGCGTCCTCGATGACAGCACCTTCGGGGAGTTTGTAACTGACATCGTCGGCGACATCATAATCCACAAGAATGTCGAAGTTCCGTGCAAATACCTCTTCGGGAAAGCTTAGTAGTCTATAGTCTATAAACGGAAGTAACAAAAGTTCTGCTATTTTATGCTTTTTAAAACTACTCCGCTTGAGGATTCCCTGCATTATTATTATTGATATTGTTCGCACTCGTATTATTGCCCTGCCCAGCCAACCTCGCTCTTAACTCCCTAATGATCCTCTCTCTCTCCTCCAGCTTCCTCTGCCACCTCTGTTCGTCCCTCCTCCTCTGCATTTTACTCTGAATTTCGGCCCCCTTCCTCCCCTGTTCCTTCCCCCTCTCGAAAGCCCCCCCCTCCTTAATCCTCAGCGCTCTCTTAACTGTAATTAGCGTAATCAGCGTAGCGACGAGTTAGAACAACAACTCAAAAAGCGCCACTTGTCGGGTCAGCTTCTTGCCCCCTCTCACCTACATCCCCCTTGACTCTCTCCCTGCATTTCCTCGCCGCATTGAAGAGCTCCTCCTCGAACGTCTCCTCCTCCTCGGCGTTATTTCTATCCCTATTGTTCCACTTCGTTCGAGGGTCATTGATTACTATCAGAGGTATACCGGCGCTCTTACAGGCGCTACTCAAAAGAAGTAAACTACCTGTCCTCAATGTCATTGTCAGTACGCAAAAAATCAAACCCATAAATGGTAGTGTTAAAACCCTCACCTTCCTTCTTCTCCAAAACATTACCGTCAGCAACGACAGCCTGCGGAACGTTCTCCCCATCCTGAACAGGCTTCCTGTAGCTGTAGACGGTCCCGAAGATCCACTTATTCAACCTCGAACCTTGAGACATTGAAGACGTGAATTTAGGCAACGAACCGTTTAACCTTATACTTATCTCCTCTTTGTACGCTTCTTCACCCTCCATGTTTTCAATGCTTGTCTCGAGGATTTCAATGAAATTACCGCAGTTCTTTAGACTCTTAGCCCAGGCTTTAGCGCCCTTAGCGCCTTTCTCCGATTTCTTAACAAACGTCTTCACTACCCCATCTGGGAATATAACCGAAGGATCAACGGTGCATTTTTCGGATATTGTTCGATTGAATTCTGGTAAGTCGACGGTTATTATACGAAGCTTTGAGGGGACGCCTTGGACGGATGTGGAAGGGGAGGACGACGACGCGTAATGGAGGTAGGACTTTTGGCGGATTTTTTCCATAAAGTTTGATTCGATTGGAGGGCAATGCGGGGCAGAGGGAGATGGACGGGTGGAGGAGCAATATGCTACGGTAGCAGTGGCTGCGGTAGCAGTGGCTGCGGTGGCGGTAGCTATGAGGAAGGAGGGAGACAACTTTGACATGGACATCAAGTATTAAATCCTTAATTCCCTCTTTATACAGTTAAATTGTAGACGCTAGACGCCTGTGGACTAGGTATAGGGTAGATATGGATTATATGGTCCTGAATTTAAAATTTTAAATGGGCGTTTGCGCGTATTTTGAAGTCAATAAGCCCAATCAAAACGTTCAAGAATTCAGCAATATTATTTCACTGGGACAGATTTGCCCAGATACTGTGTTTCCATCCACTATTATCACTGCTAGCTACTAGTAGGGCGTTAGGGCTACACACTTAACCAATTCGCGCTTATTGAAATTTAATATTTGTACGTATTTAAAAGTATTAGAGCACCCTAACTAAAATTGTAGCCCACCTTCAGCCGTCCTATGCCAATACATGCGCCGCAAGCGCCGTGTCAAGCGCCCGCCTGGCTGCAGGCACCCATCCCACTTGTATCGTACGGCCACTGCAGTAGAGTAGACACTGTAATAGTTTTTATAACGTCAATATTAATTGCTGTATCAGCAGCCCTCCCTCCAATCCTCACTGTAAGATACACTTACAACCTTCTATCTCAATTAAAGTCCATAACAAAGTCCACAACAAAGTCTACAACAAAGTCCACAACAACAACACCAGAGAATGATACACCAGAGAATGATGAGATCAAGCAAGCAAAAGAAAAAGCACTAAAAAACTGGAAAAAGAAGGCATGCATCTTCGCAGCCTCCCTCCTCGCTTACTACTACTTCATAAACTCCCGCGCCTCAAACCGCTACCGCAGAATCTTCCGTAACCTCCCAATCTGGAACTCCTACTACCGCTACCTCTCCGTCCGGCTCCTCTCCTCCTCCTCCCTCCCCCCCCCCTCCTCCCAAAAAATCCTCGCCGTGATACCCCACGGTCTCGTCCCCTACTCCCTCGGCCTCTCCGCCTTAAACAGTACCTTCGAAACCTTCCTCGGTCCCCTCCGGGTCGTCGCCGCAGGCGCGACAAAATTCCTCCCCGGCCTAAGCATGCTAATTCGTGGAATCGACGGTTGTTCAGCGAGCCGCGATAGCGTCGCTGAAGTCTTAAAACAAGGCGGAAGTCCTGCAGTAAGTCCGGGAGGTATATCGGAGATGTTTCAGGGTTATCCTAAAAAAGGTGAGAAACTGTCGAGCGAGCTCCGACAGGACGAACTCACCGCCATGCAATTCTAACTCGTTACGGTCAATCGTTCATGCTCGTCGCTTCGGTCGTCTTAGGTTTCAGTCCGAATCAGGAAGTCGCGTTGCTCAGAAATCGAAAAGGCTTCATAAAACTATCCCACATTCACAACGTTCCAACAATTCCAGTTTACGTCTTCGGCTCATCTAAGTTAATGAGGAGGTTAGACGTTCCAGGGTTGGAGGTTTTGAGTAGGTGAGATTATGTCTCGGAGTCTCATCGACGAGCCGAGGAGGCGTGCGTATGTTCCGTACGTTACGGAGACTGCTGCGACTACCAAGACTGTTTCTAACGTCACGAACTACCCTCGCAGGGTCTTGAGGGCTAGTCTATGTGTTATTTATGGGAGGTTGGGGCTACCGGTGCCGTTTAGGGTCGGGCTGACGTATGTTGTGGGGAAGGCGATTTACCCAAGGGGGACGGTCGAGGAGGTGAGGCGGGTGAGGGGTTTTATTATTTTTTGAGTTTTGTTCTTTTTTGCTAACTTGCTTTTAAATTTATTTTGATGGGGCAGACGCACGAGAGATTCTGTGAGGAGTTGAAAAGGATTTTCGACGAATTTAAAGGAGACTATGGTTGGGATAGAAAAGAACTCGTAATCGTTTGATATTCGAATATAATATTTCAGAAGAGCCCATTGCTTTAATAAATCGCTAGGAATGTTTTTGTACTGGTATGGCTCGGAGGTGAAGAGGATTATCAACGAATTTAAAGGCGACTATGGTTGGGATAGAAAAGAACTCGCTAATCGTTTGACGCTAGAAATGTTTTTATACTGGTATGGTTCAATCCATTCTAAGCGACGTCGTGTGTGGTCTCTCTTTTCCCCCCCTTCACACTTTCTTTCATTTCCAAATTTTTGAAATAGCAATGGCGCTTAATCCGACGCCGAAAGCTGCCACAGGGCTGCGACGAGTGAAGAGAGTAGCAAAAATGATGGGACATTCATTAATAGTTAAATAAAAGTATCGGCGATGAGCGCTCCTCACACGATCTTACCTCCTCCTCGCTGTCGCACGGAAAGTAGTCCGCGCGATACCACTCGTCATTGTTCTCCTGGACCCTAATCCCGCACCGAACCCGCCGGTTCTGATCCTTGGCCTCTGTCGCAGTCCTCCTTGGACCCTCCACCCCATCACCCCAACCCCGTCAAACGCTCGTGTAGAGTAGCTCCTCACCCCCCCCGTCGCCCCCGTCGTATTCGTTTCCGTATTCCTCTTCGCCCCTTCCAACTTGGCGCTCTCTAGCGCCCTCTCGAAAACAGGCTTAATCTGCTCGAATTCCTCCAACCCCACCGCCACCCTTATCAATCTCGGGCTAACATCGTACGCCTGCGCGAACTCCAGCTCATGGTAATGCGCTAGCAAAGTGTACGGGCATGCGAGCGTGAAGTTCGTACCCAAAGAAGGACCCTTGCAGATCTCGAGGGAGTCGTAGAAGGTACGCTCGCAGACGTTTTCCTTCAAGACTACGGCGAACAGACCGCCGTAACCGAAGGTGTGGTTGTCGACGTTTTTCCTCGCGAAGCGGTTGTACAAATTGGGCTGCGTGAACTTGGGGTAGAACACCGACTCGACCTCGTCCCTGCAACGATTATATCGAGCGCCAACGATTGATGTTAACGAGTTAGAATCGGGAGGAAGGGACGACCCTCGACCCTCGCCCCTCATCACAGCGCCTCACCTCTCCTTCAGCCAGTCCGCGAGTCTGCGTCAAGCGAAAAGGTACGACAGTTAGAATGAACTTACAAAATGAACGCATCTCCAGCCTCGCCTTACGCTCGTCAGGCTCACCTCTCTGCCGTCTCGTTGATCCTCGAACTCCGTTCTAGAAAGTCCTCAGAGTTATGCGCTAAAGCCTGCGCGTCAGTGATCCACAAGTCCCCATGGTTCCCGTTATGAACAGTCTTAAGCAACCTAACAAGCTCATCAGCGTACCTCCCCTCCTTCCCAATAACGACTGAACCAGCGATAGCGTCTCCTCTTCCGTTGAAGAGTTTAGTGAGGCTCGTGCATATGACGTCGGCGACGCCGTTCGCGAGGAGGTCTACGTTGGCGAAATTTCCTAACGTGTCGTCGACGGCTAGGAGGAAGTTGTACTCGTCGGCGAGGGCGCGGAGCTGGGGGGAGATTAGAATTGTGGGAAGGTGAAAACGCGGGGGGGGTCACTGGGGTTTCTTAGCAGAGCTTTCACTCACCTTAATGAGGTCCGGGACATTTAGGAGCGGGTTCGAAGGGAACTCCGTGAACAAGCACGTGATGCCCGCGTCCTTCGACTTGCTTCTCAAAATATGTAGTGTTAGATGATTGTTGGGTGGGGGGTTGGTGTTTTCCCTTTGACGATCGTCCCGTTGTCTTGTTGTTCCGTTGTTCTCACCTAGCCTCCGCTCTCGTCTTGAGAAGGAACTTCAAAGTATTAATATCCCTAGCATCCCCGAACCCGAAGAACTCAACTCCGTCGCTCAGCTCCTTCCGACCCGCCATCTTAAGCGTATCGAGGTACGGGAATCCGAAGACAGCAGTCTCGCCTTTAGGCTTATGCTGCTCGTGTCTGAGACGACGGCTTAGTCTAAGAGCAGCGTGGATGGACTGCATACCGCTCGGACAGAGGAAGACGTTGTCGACGGGTTGACCTGATATTTCTGAGATTCGGGAACGGACGGTGTCGAAGGCGACGCCGCGGTCGGTTAATGTACCGATGTTCGAGGAGGAAGGGTGGGATTTGTGGAGGCAGTAATCGGAGTCGGATTTTGAGGAGGACTTTCCGAGGATGGGGCAAAGGTCAGAGGGGAAGGAGGCAGTGATCTTTTCGTAGGAGATGTTGAGCTCCTGGAGAGCGCTGGCGGCCCGGCGAGACGAAACGATTTCACCAGTATGCTGCCAGTAGCTCTTGGCCTCGATTGCGACGCCAGTCTGTGAGGGGTTGAGGATGTGGGAGCGTACGAGGAGCGTAGCGACGAGTTAGAGTAAAAGTAGCGTCGAGGAGCGAAGCGAAGCGACGGACGACGGATTGGGAGCTTCGTCGCACGTTAATGGAGTGCCTCACCTCTGCTGGAAATATAACAGCGTGAACACCTGCGCTCTCCAAATCCATAACCTTAACCCTCCTATGACCCTGCGTCTCCATGTCCAAGTGGTCGCACCTATCCTCCACGTCTACGCAGTTGTCCGGGGATATAAGGTCACCGTCAGAATCGTAGTATGCCTTGACGATGAAATCACGACAACGGTTCGCGGCGGGTTTGGAAGGCATTAGTATACAATCTTGATTCTTCGTCGCTTCAGGGTTTAGTTTCGAGTACTTTTCGAGCGCGTGGGACATTAGACGTTGGAGGTATGGGTGGTAGACGAAGCGAGGGTAACCGCAGGCAAGGGCCATGGCGACGTTGGGATCGCCCTCTTCGTAGCCTACTATGTGGGACCATTTTGGCATGGCTACGGAACAGGCATGTTCATCGAGGGGTAGAGGTTGACCTAAGGGAGGTGATGTTAGGGGAGAAGAGGAGGAGGACGTTGGAGCGGACATTGGCCGCTGTTAGGGTTGTGATAGGAGGTGTTGAGTGTTTTGCAAATGCGGCCTTCGTAAATTGTGCGTAAAATTGTGGATGCGTTTGATGATTTATTATAACCCTAACAGCAGGATTTATGACTGATATAATAAATTAGTACTGAAAGTGACGGCCAGTGGCTATCGAGCGGCCTGTGAAATACTGCGAGTGCAGTATCAAGCAGTATTTGAGAATACTATTATTGGGTTTCAGATGGCTGGCAAAAAATCCCAAGTTTTCCCTTCATAAACGATAAGCGTTTCTAGTTAGCTAGCTCCTCCAAGTGCTGCACACATATTACATATAGTTTGAGTCATCAGGATTATAATAAAGTAGTGTAGACGCGTTAGGAGACGATTAATTGCCCCTTATTGCAAACTTGTCCACGTTCGCCATGAGCGAGGAGGCTAATGATGTTCCTACAGTAGTAGATCCTACAGTAGTAGATACTACAACACTAGATCCTACTACAATAAATTCGAAGAAAAAGAGGAGCCGAAGCTCTTCCTCAGACTCGTCAAAGGGAAGAGCTTCACCTCACGCAAGCACAGGTTCAGGGTCAGACAGCAGCTCAGACAGTAGTAGCAGCGAGGAAGAGAGGAGGAAGAAGAAGAAAAAGAAGAAAAATAAGAAGAAGGAGAAGAAGGAGAAGAAGGAGAAGAAGAGCAAGAAATCAAAAAAGTCCAAGAAGGCCAAGAAGTCAAGCTCCGACCCTTCCTTCCCCTCTGCCGATTCCAACCTCGGACTGCCTGCCCCCGTGATATCCGAGTCCCTCCTCCGCAAGCTCGCCGAAAAGAACGAGACCCTCTCCGAGCGCAAAGCCCGCAAAGAACGTGAGCGCAACGCCCAGATGGCCGGGAAGTTCGGCTACTCCAACGACGAGAACCCTTTCAACGATCCAAACCTCAACGAGAGTTTCACTTGGGGGAAGAAGGTTCAGACTAATAGGGGGGTTAAGGTTGACACTTCCACTGCGGCGGATAAGCGGAAGCACCAGGAGAAACTCGTCGAAGAGATCGAAAAGGTCAGAAGGCGGAGGATCGAAAGGGAGGAGGAGGTGAGTTAAGGAACGACCGAACGTCCAGTTGTCAATGCAATGTTCTACAAATTTCTAATCCCGTCGTCCCTCCTCGGTCCCACCCCCCCCCGGACAGTTCGATGAGATGCAACGCCTCAGAGAGGAGGAGTCCCGTCTCCGAGAAGCCGCCCACTACGACGACTGGCAGAGAAAGGAAGAAGAGTTCCACCTCGCGCAACAACACCAGAGGACAGCCATCAGACTCGTGGAGGGTAGAGAAAAGCCCGTCGACGTACTAGCGAAGAACGTTCTACTCTTCGGTTTATCCGAGGAGGAGAAGGCGAACAAGACGGCGGTCAAGTATAAGGAGAGGTACAACGCTTTGGATGAGATGGCGAACTTGGACGCTACGCTTACGGCTCCGGGGGAGTTCTGTAAGAACCTTAAGTTGGAGGAGCTGATTGAGCTGCAGGCGGATTTGAGGGAGTACCAGGAGGTGAGAAGTTATTACTTTTATTACTTTTAAAATACAGGGGTATGGAGGATGGGCTCGCTGCAACATTTATTAACCCTCGTCCTCGTCCTCGTCGATCCGCTCGTCGCAGCTTGAGAAGGAGGTCGCAGGCTCCGACTCCTCCTCCCTCCTTTCCAAATACTGGGACGCCCTCGCCTTCGTCTGCTCCGACGAGATAGCCTGGATAAACGGCGGAGGTTCCGGAGGCAACTACGAGAAGGTCTCCGCCGACATCGCCAAGATGTTCTCCAACCAGTCCACAGCGGCCCTCGAGAAGATGAAGGCCGAGATCGTCACCAAGATCCACGCAGGGGCGGCGAACGGGGACGCGAGCTACTGGCAGTCGGTGCTTACGCAGCTTAGGGTTCACCTCGCGAAGGAGGTGCTGACGAAGATACACAACGAGATGCTGGTGAGGCAGCTGGCGAAGCTGGAGGAGAAGGCGAAGAAAATCAGAGAGAACGGGGGGACGGACGAGCAGGAAAAGGAGGAGAACCCGTACCAGGAGCCGGACAAGGCCGGGGCGGACGGAGGGGACGAAGAGGACGAGCTCGGGGAGGAGGACGAGGTCGAGGTGGCGGGAGGAAAGCCCCAGAAGTGGGCGAGCAAGTACAAGCCGAGGAAGCCGCGGTACTTCAACAGGGTCAAGACGGGCTGGGACTGGAACAAGTACAACCAGACCCACTACGACCACGACAACCCGCCGCCGAAGGTCGTCCAGGGCTACAAGTTCAGCATCTTCTACCCTGACCTGATAGACAAGTCCAAGACGCCGCAGTTCTTCGTGGAGGCCGCCGACTCCCCCGAGTTTTGCATCCTCCGTTTCCACGCCGGACCCCCCTACGAGGACCTGGCGTTCAAAATCCTCAACAAGGAGTGGGCGAAGAAGAAGAAGCAGGGGTATAAGTGCGTGTTCGATAGGGGAGTGCTCACGCTTTTCTTCAATTTTAACTCGCACTGGTACAGGCGGTAGTAGTTTGGATTTATTGGTTGAGTTGCGGAAATGTTAAGGAATGATTTTTTTTATGATCAAAAGTAATGTTTTTCCAATACTTCCGGTCTTTTAATCCCTCCTTCTCTTAATTCTGGCTTTCATCCGACTATTTTGCTCTGCCGCTGCTCTCATCATACCAATAATCGTTACCATCTTCGTCCTGTATCACTTCCCACTGTTCACTCTCTCCCCCCCCTCCTGTCTAAAACTGCCGCTGATTTGCTCCCCGCCTTTTCTCGCCATTGGATTCTCCGCTTCGAACATGCTACTCTTCCGAGACCCTAACCCAATGTCAACCCCAATTTCGGCCATTTCGACGACCCCTCCCCCACCCTCCTCTTCGTCGTTCCTTTTCTCCTTCGTCTTCTTTTTCGATCCCTTCAAAATTTTAATGCTCGCTCCCTCCCCTGGCCTCTCCCATACCGTCTTCCCAGTGCTAGGTTGATGATAATAAGTCTCCCCCTTGCGTCCGCCCTCTTCGCACTTATGCTCGATCCATACATCTTCGTTGGTGCTGAAGGAACTGCTTACAGAGGGAGTCTTCATGAATTGGGATCGTTTTTGGGCAATTTCGGCCATTTCGACGACTTCTCCCCCACCCTCCTTCTCGTCGTTCTTTTTCTCCTTCTTCTTCTTCTTCTTCTTCGATCTCTTCAAGCTCTTAATGGCCATGCCGTTAGAGCTTGTGCTCATGTTGTCCTTCTGGTAGAAGGCCCACGCCAGAAATAGGACGATGATGATCGCTTGACTGACGATCAGCAACACCCCCATCACCTCCGCGTCGTAACCATCTTCAGAAAAGAGCTTCGACGCGTGCATCAGCATCGAGGCGATGAAGATGACAATGATCTGCAGAGTTGATAGGACCGCGATAGAGTTGTCCCTGTTGTCGTTGTAGGGGCAGTCGAGGCAGAGGAGGATCACAAACAGGATGTTCATCATCAGGTCAGCGACGAGCTGGGGGAAGCTCCCGGGCTTGATCGTGCTCAGGACTGCCCCAAGAGCAAAAGGCGATGAGCGAAGGCGAGTCGCGAAAGGAGGGGGGGCGTTCATGATGTTAGAAACGGCACATAAGGTTGGCAGTAGCGACCGAGCTGAGAAGGCGTGTGTAATAGATATCGACGTAGCTCGCTCCTCGCACACTCTCACCTCCCGTCATCATCAGGCGTCGACCCGTCTCAATCACCTCCCAGTACCAGAACTCGGGCTTGTACGGCTCCCAAAGGAACACTAGAGGCGTGATTTCCTCGTCCTCCAACCGCTGCTCCACCGGCTACTTCAATTTCTCCCTCTTCGACCACAGCAAGAAGCCGTACATCGAGATGACTCCGATCGGGAGTACTCCCACCATCAGCCAGCCGTAGGCCTCCCAAAAGTCCCTGTCGTCATCTTGGCAACTGATGGTGTAGTCCTTCCTGAGCATTTCACTGCCGTCATCTAGTTCGTCGCATGGGAACAGCCCGAATATCTTGGTCGTAACCGTTGGGAGCACCAAGTACATGATGGCGATGGCGCTTGTGAAGCACCTCGACCTGTATTTCTTCACGAGCCGTCCAGCGAGTATCAGAACTCCGCAGATGGCGATGATTGTTAGGGTCGTGAGCAGAGCCTTCTCGTAGTAGTTGATGCTACCAGCCCAGCAGCCCACTGAGACCATGTTGAACACGTCAATGTTCAAGATGCTTGCAGCCTTCAGCGTCTCTTTGACATTATTAGGGAGGTAAATCGTCGGTATGACGGAAGGGAGGGAGGCCATGATTTGGGCTCCGGCGAAGATGATCTTGCCGCCGTTCTTGAAACGCTTTACCTTTTTTCTGTGCTCTTCAGGATTGCGGGACTTCTTCTTGGAAATGTAGATGAGACTTCCCAAGACTGCTGCGATCAGCACCAGGGCAACAACAGTCATGATGACGTCGACGATGCTATTCTCGCAATCCGTGCAGAGCATGAGCGGATCCTTCGTCCACCCGTCGACGCAGAGGTCGTAGTAGGGGCCAGTGTGTCCTTCACGGCAGTAGTTTGTGCTGTTGCCGCCAGTGCAGGCCTCAGAGACATGGCACTCGCGGACGTCGGTCGAGTCGGAGTTTACGCGCCAGAATCCAGGGTCGATGGTCACGTTTCCGAGGCACATGCCAAAAGCCGTGTCATCCATTCCATCCTCGACCACTTCACACTTTCCCTTGCCATCGTCGTACGTGCCCTTTGGACACCTGCAGTCTTTGGCGCTTGTGGAGCCGAAATCTTCGGTGATGGAGTCTTCGAGGGTGGAAGAGCACAAGCTGCAGCTCGTGACGCCGTCCTCGGCCTTCCATTTGGCCTTCCCACAGGGTTCACAAGTCTTACCCATGAGCGTTTCGCCGGCCTTGCAGGTGCAGGTGTTGTCGACGACTCTGGTGAAGGAGGCAAGACAGACGCAATTTGCAGTGGTTTCATCGTATTCCATGTACTGCGGGTAGGTTTGGCAGTAACCAGAGCCTTCGAGAGAATACTCGTCGGTCGCGCAAGGTGTGCAGCCGTTGCTGTCGGTGGCGCCAGTTATGCTGAAGGTGTTCTTGGGGCAGAGCTGACAGCTGTTCGTCGGCTCATCGTAGTATTTTCCGGTCAGGCACTGGTCGCAGTATCCAGAGCCAGGCTGTGAGTGCCCCCCAGCTGGGCAATCCTCGCAGCCGTTTATGTCGGTGGCGCAGGAAATGCTAAAGGTGTTCTTAGGGCAGAGCTGACAGCTGTTCGTCAGCTCATCGACGTGCAGACCAACGGCTGTGAGCTCTGCCCAGCGGGGACGTACACAGCGACAGGAGGGGTTGGACTTGACGAGTGTAAAACTTGCGATGATGGCTTCTACAGCTCTGGTCCTGGCTCCGCGACATGTTTAATATGCGAGCCGGGCAAGTACACGAACACAGAGCAGACAGAGTGTTTGCTCTGCCCTGCTGGCAAGATCTCCGGCGTGGCGTCGAGCGAGTGCACCGTGTGTGAGATCGGAAAGTTTGCCGAAAGGGAGGGAAGCGTCGAGTGCAAGTTCTGCAACACCGACGAAGTCATCAAAGGAAGCATTACCGCAGAATGCGGGACAACGTCCAAATCAGGTTGCATCTGTCCCGCAGGAAAATATTTGAACAATGAGACCTCGACTTGCGTCACAGCTCCAGAAGGCGTCAAGGAGACCGTTGAGGGGATGAACGTCACGACAATGAATCTGGAAAAGGGCTTCTGGAGAACGGAGTCGGGCAGCTCCGATATCCTTATGTGCCTCGCCGAAGATCACTGCTTGGGAGGCCCAAATCCTGAGGAGCAGTGCAAGGAGGGGCACATTGGGCCTCTCTGCGCCGTCTGCGATGATGGCTACGCCAGCACCGGGGGCGGCTTGACCCTGAAGTGCAACGTCTGCGATGGTGGCGACGCAACCCAAACGATCGCCATTTACCTCGATTTACTTACTATCACCGTGAGCCTGGCGGTAGGCATAACGTGTTGTTGTCGCGGAAGGCAATCAAACCTGGAGGGGAGAACGATGTCATTAACTTGACCTCCGCCGACAGTTTAGCAGCTGGCAACAGGTCGAGCCGTCGACTATCCTCAGTACGAGCAGAGCGTGCCGTTGAGAAGGCCAACGGCATTATGAGCGCAATCGCTGAAGTTAAACCCTTCATCAAAATCATGTTCTCGTACTACCAGATTGTCGGCGGAATGTCATGACCTGAACTTCCCTTCATTCATCACGATTTTCCTCAGCTCCACCTCCAGCATCGTCAACCTCGACTTTCTCAACCTGATGCCACTCGGATGCATCACGACGAGCGACCTCCACCGCACGCTAGTGGTAATGACCCTTGGTCCGTTCACACTCGGTTTCCTCAACCTCCTCCTCTACAAGGCCTTCAAAACGTGCGGTGCAAAACACCGAGCCAACGAGACCTTCGGCTGGTTTTTGTTCATTTCATTCTTAATCCTCCCAAGCGTGTGCACGAAAATCTTTAGCACCTTCGCCTGCAGGGACTTCAACGGCGACTACGGTAGCTACTTGAAAGTCGACTACAGCATCAACTGCGACTCGGCGGAACATAAGAAGTACGTCACTTATGCCTGCTTCTGTTGTGCGGTCTTCCCCATCGGAGTTCCTTTGATGTACTTCATATTGCTTAGGCAAATGAAAAACCTTGTGGATCCGGGGCAAAACGAACTCTGCTTCGAGAAGGGCGAGGAGGAAGGATTGAAAGCGGCGTTGAAGGAGAGAGAGCGGCATGAGCACGAACACGAAGACCTGGCGAGCTTGAGCTTCTTGTACGCGCGTACGAGCCCAAGTGCTGGTACTTTGAGATAGTGGAGACGGGAAGGAAGTTGATACTGACAGGAGGCTTGATCTTCTTGGGGCCAGGAACAAGCGAACAGATAGCTATAAGCATGCTAATATGTTTAGGAGCGATACGCATCTTCAGCGGTTTCAAGCCTTTCGTGAAACAGAGCCATGACAGTGTTTCCGAAATGTCACAGTGGCAGGTTTTCTTCGTCATGCTTTCGTCGATGATGATAAAGACGAAGCTGGACGCGGGGGAGACGAGCTCCGAGCAGGGCCTTTACGACGTAATCTTGGTTGGGATTCAATTCATGTCTCCGCTGTTGCTGGTGGGGATATTTTTGAAGAAGGGGGAGACGGCAGCTAGAGGGTTGGCGAGATCTGTTGTGGGGAGTGCTCAGGGCAGAGAGACGGCGGCCGAGGGGGTAGGTTTAGAGTTGGTGGAGAGAGGGGAGGGGGGAGTGAACCAGGCAACCGTTCTTGGAGGTGGTTCGTGGCCCGAGCCTAGCAACCCCCGAAAAAGCAAGTTCGAACACTCAAACACTCTCCGCGACATGCCAACACTTGCGGACAAGAACAAAGCCGACAACGGCCGTCCCAATAGCAGCTTTGACGCCTTCAAAAATCCCAACCTTACCCTTGGAGGCAAGGGTGGCTCGAAGAAGAATAAGAAAAACATCGGCAAAGAGCCTCCGAAGCGGAAGAGTATGTTCGCGATTCCTAAAAGTCATTTAGAAGATGCTCCAATAGGTCCTCCGAAGGTTCCTCTTCCTCCATTTGTCGAAGATGACGACGATGACGATGTCATAGGACCTCCTCCATTTCCACCGCCCTGAATAAGGGGAGAGGGTGGTTTGTATTGGTCGTTGTGTGTTGTGTTCAAGGCATGCTTGAGTAGTTGTTGCGTTTCGGACACGGGATCTAAAGTTTTTCTGGCGGACTTTAAGTGGAAGACCTATGGAAGATCCGCCTTCCTCGCTTACTTACCTCTACAAGGACATCGCTATGGTGGCGGCATTCAGCCTGGATGCGATCCTCCACCAAAGACTTGGCAGCGACCGCCTCCTCCTAACGATCCTCAGCTACCTCCCGATGCTGGTGACCGTCGGTCTCTGGGCCTTCTTCTGTCGTCACGAGGCCAATCAGTTCAGGGGATCCAAGACTGCCAGGGCGTACTTTGGCAACTTCAGGAACCTTCTGGACTTGGCCTCCCTCGGATCGATCTTCGCCATGTACCTCCTGAGAGCCGCCGAAGTTACGGTTCTGGTCCCCTCCAACTCCCGCTGGAGCACCCTGATGATGGCCCTGGCTCTCCCCCTGGCCTACCTCAACACCCTCTACTTCATGCAGGGGTTCAAGGACAGCTGGTTCGGATGATCCTGGGCATCATCGGAGGGATCCGCGTCTTCGTCAGCATCCTCCTGGCGTTTATGATCGGCTTTGCCTTCGCCTTTTACGTCCTCTACCAGGGAAAAGCGGACTACGACGGAATCCAACACCGCTCCCCCTTCCTGTCCCTCTTCAGCAGTTACGCCCTCCTCCTGGGAAACTTTGACGTGAACGAACTGGAGGAATCGTCCAGTTTCGTCATCACGGTCTTCTTGTTCGTGGGCTTCTCCTTCTTCATCAACATTATCATGCTGAATCTCCTGATTGCCATCATGGGCGACATCTTCGACCGCATCCAAGAGAACGCGGTGGCAGAGTTTCTCTTCGCCCGCGCGAACATTCTCCTGGAGATCGAAGCGACCTTTGGCGAGAAGGAGAAGACGAAGACCGAATGGTACTCGAGGTGGCTGCAGGTGTTGGTAGCCACCACCGAGGGGAACGAGGGGACGACAGGGTGGATTGGGCCGGGAGGGTCAGAGCCCTCAAGGGAGCCATGGGCAAGATCAACGAGCATGTGGGGGTTTTGAAGGATAAGTTCGAACAGGAAGCAATGAAGAGGGAAGAGAGCGAGAAGAAGGGAGAGGAAAGTGAAAAGTTGTTGGCAGAGATGTAAAAAGAAGCCGTAGAAGAGTCAAAGAAGAGGGAAGAGAGTGAGAAGATCTTGGTAGAGATGCAAAAAGAGAGTGAGAAGAAGAGCAAGAAGGAGAGTGACAAGATGCAGAAACTTCTTTGCGATAAGTTTGAAATCAGCGTCAATTGAATGGGGAAATTATGTAAGGAACTCTGAAAGTATTTTGGGGGAGAGGGGGGCTAGGGGGGGAAGGGGTTATCAAAGAGAACACATGAAGAAAAACCTTTTGGAGATAAATAGGTGGATAAAATTCTTAAATTAATTTTGTGATGCCCCCTCGAGAGTTTTCAGTAATTGATACTGAGAAATGTCAGTTCCACACTTTGATTATCTCCTCGATCTTCAGCTTCGGTATGGCGTCGCCCTTGACGGCCTGGATTGGCTGCGTTGAGATACTGTTAAGGTGGCTTGCTCTGAGCTTCTTGGCAGAGCGGTTCGAGGAGAAGGTGAAGGAGAGGGGGGCGCAGGTGATCAAGACGGACGCCCAGGGCATCTCATTCAGGTGAGCGGAGCTGCGGGAAGGAGCTGCAGGGAGCTCAGCGAGAGCGAGGAGTTTTTGCTTTTGCTGTTGCTTTTGCTGTTGCTTCTGAGAGGGTTACATCAAGCTGGCAGGGGACCTTGGACTTCACTTTTCCTCGCTGGCATGGTCCTCTGTCCTCTCTCTTACTTCTCATTTCGCCGTGCTGAACAGCGGAGGGGTGTGGAGGGACGTCATTGAAAAGGCGCGGGCGCCTTGGAAAGGGAGTACAACCTCATAACAAGTTTGTCCCTCTCTTCCGCCAGTGCGCATTCTTCTCTTATATTGCAGACCTTCCAATTCTCCGAGAGGTCCTTTCATTTGCTCCGTTGTATCTGCTGTGCCCCCATCTCTCTTCATACCTCTCTCACTTCTCTCGATCTCCCAAACCTCCGCCTAGTCCCAGTCCAAGTCGCCCCCCTTACTTTTTTAACTCTTTGTTTCTTCGATTGGAGCGATCGATATTCCATAAGAACCGTCATCTCTTGTATCTTAACATTATATTTCTGTTGTGTTGCTTCAACTATAATTGTAATGTTTAGGTTTGAGATTTGTTTCCATCACAACCTGAACTTCACAAATCGACTTAAATCGATGTTGTGTTGCTGTGATAATTCTCTCTAACGTATCCATGTGGAAAGGCCACGACGAAATCCACCACATCCGCGCCGAAATCAGTACTCGCGACACGATGGTTAGAAATATAGCATAAGATGGCAAACATAGCACAGCCAAAAAAAATGCCTGAGAGAGTGGTTCATTTCTCTGTGAAGAAGAGAAGCAGAAGGAGTCCAAAGAGACAACGACCCAGTATATGTGCTTACGTAACCTATACCATCAAAATTTGAATTCCACGAAAGTCCCGCTTAAGAATCGTAAGTAAACATGATTTGGATTATTCGTTCTGACTGATGAGCTTTAAGAGCGCAAAAGCTTCAAGAATGTTCACTCTGCTTTCACATCTTCGATGCGTGCCCAATACCTAATCGTGCTGACATAAGTAAATACGCATTCAATCCTTATTTAGTATCGCAAAATCTTAGTCAGCATGCAACTTTGTGAAACCTTCCTTCACCCCTTTCGATTCATTTCCTTTCTTTGAACTTTTAACGCTGAAAGTAAAAGAAGAAATAGAAAGCATATTTTGATCCAAAACGTATGTATTTATATATATTATTCAAAGATAGCTAGACACAAATAGTCGTCCAAACTCTGGCGTAATTCCGAAAGTACTCCTCGCTCTGGAATGGTGATCTTGAACAAGTTGCTGAGTTTCAAGGGAGAGTTCGTATTTGTACTTGGACTAAACCTAAGCTTCCTTAGAAAATCTTTCAAAGATTTGTCAATCCGCGTGTTCTCTGACGTGTGGTCTTCAGACTCCAGCACTTTGGAATAGTGTCTCAGCCATTCGCAGAAGGCGATTTCCACCAACTCGACCATATCGTCTCGAAAGGTCGACGCGGAATCCAAGCGAAAGTGAATCTTGCGTCGTTTGTGAAAGACGTCCTTGTATTTGGTGTGGGTCTTGTCAACAGACAAATAGTATTTACCACCTTTACTGTAGATTCGACCAACGGCCGAGAGTATGATGAGCAAAGTCCAGAAGTCAAGGTAAGGGTAGTGAAGTCGAGGAAGTCGGCTGTGCGACGACTTCATTAGGAGGTTTGATCGGTTTACGTTTTCGAGGCGAGTTTGGAGGCCCCTGCAAATGAGCGAAGAGAGCCGAAGAGTAGCGAGAGAAGGACGAGCCGAGGAGCGGAAAGACTAGTTAGAATAATGTAGTAGTAGTAGAAATTATGTCGATATCCAGTACACACTCCCTCTCATATAGTCCGCTTCGCTTCATGATCGTCACCCTGCGCTGGAAATTTCCCTCAGGGAGAGAGTTGCTTGCTGGTCGCCGCCTGCCGCCTCATTTACGAGCGACTTAGTAGAGCTTGCCGCAGGCAATGACGGGGAGGGCAGTGGCGTACTTGGCCTTGGAGACGTTCATGAGGCCACTCGAGGCACATTCTTACCTATCATAAGTAGTACCACTAGATGTTGTAACCCCGCATATACACGTGAAAGCTTAGGCTTCTTGATCTGCCTGTGCCGCCAGTGAAGGTGCAAGGTCCTTGTAGTGGACTTTCCTACCAAAGTGAGGGGACCCGCCGCAACGAAAAACATGTTCAATGAACGATGATTCATGACGCCAATCGCGAGGGTGGTTGAATCAAGAAAAACATCAGTAACAGACTAGATTATTATCGCTTGTTGCATCATTTCGCTCTTCCTCTAGCGAGGGCGCTTGTGCCTTCCCTTCTTGACCTCCCTTTGTGACTTTCGCTCTCAACCCTCCTCAACCTTGTCCCCATCTCCTGCCTCCTCACGACCGCTCCGCTTTCCCCTTTGTCGTTTCGTCAGATCCTTGTGCTATTCGTGGGGCTTCTTTCCCTGCTTTCCCATGCGTCGCCGCTTCCCACTTTTCTCCCCTTGACCTCTTCACCTTGTGCCTTTCGTTCTCAACCTCCTCCCCTCCTGTCTCCTTCCTTTTTCTCGCGTGGGTCGCTCTGCTATCGCCACTCCCCCATCCGATGCACGTGTTGTACTATGCACTACCCTTTCGTCGTTTTTTACGAATGTGAATCTCTCTCAAAATTTCGCTTTTAGTCAAGAAGAAATCTAACGCCCCATTGTGCATCTCCTAAGTGTATCAACCCTTTTACTCCTTTAAACTCCAAACCACTCCAGACCACTCCAGACCACTCCAAACCACTCGTTACTCACCTCTCTGACCCCAAAGCGAACTTATACAATCCTTTCCTTCCCCTCCAATCGTTCCCTTTCCTTCTCCACCAAACCCAGACCTTGACCCACCTCTCCCGGCCCTCCCGCCCATTTTCCCCTCTTTTTAGTGTGTGCTTGTATCCTTTCCGTCCCCCTCCTTCCCCTCTTCCCTACCACTCCCCTCTCTTCCTTCTCAATTACTTCTAGCCCCTAGTCCTCGCCCTAGCCCTAGCCCTAGCCCTAGCCCTAACCCTCCCCTTCCACTTCCTCTCTTCCTCTCACCTAGTTCTAGCTAACACCTAGCCCTAGCCCGCCCTAAGCCTACTCTACCCCCACCGCCCCCTCCCCTGCCCCCATAAAGGTGAGTTCTGACTTGCCTCTCGTCTTCGCGTCTTTATTTCCCGCTGTCTGTCCGCCTCTACTCGTATACGGTCTTCCTTGTCTTCCTTGTCTTCCTTGTCTTCCTTGTCTTCCTTGTCTACCTCATCTACCTCATCTACCTCATCTACCTCGTCTATCTCGTCTACCTCGTCTAGCATCTCTTCTACTGTCTTCCTTCCCTCTCCCGCCCTCGTCTATCGTCTTCCTCTTCTTTCGCTGTCTCCCCCCCCTCTTCTACTTCCTCTCTCCCACCGCCCTGTCTCCCCACCTACCCTCGTCTTTTATACTACTCGTCATACCGTCTCTTCCTTGTTGTCGTCTTTCTCGTCTTCTTCGTCTTCCTCATCTGGTGTCCGACCTATTCCCCTCTTTTCTCTCTCAGCTTTATAGCCAGCCAACCCCACCCCCCTACCCTCGTCTTTATTACTACTCGTCGTAGCGTATTTTCCTGTCCTCTCCCCATCCGCCTGTTGTCCCCCACGCGTCTACTCGTCTTCTGAACTCGTTTAGCTCTAGCTAACACTCCCACTCTCCCCCTTCTTGCCCCCCCCACCCCTTCTTCTAGCCAGTTCAAGTAAAAAAACAAAAAAAAAACAAAAAAACTACAAGAGCCAACATAAAACATAAAAACAAACAAAACCTGAACAAAACATACAAACACCCCCAACAACACAGCACCATATAGCCGTTCCCACCACCACAATATAGCAACACATACCCTTAATATATAGAAAATAAAAGGAAGCAAACCACACAAACCCTTATATATTACATCAGGGTTTCGAAATTCCTCCCTTCATTCAAATTTTCATTTTTTTGTGTATAGGCTTCTTACCGTGACTATTTAGACCTAACATTAACTTTTGAGTTTTCAATTCTAAATTATGGAGGTAAGGACGCGCGCATTGCACCTACCTAACACAGTTTCATTTCTCACCTCGTTGTACGACCGTGCATGGTCTGCAAAATAGTGTGTTCTTATGCGAAGATAGCCCTTTCTTTATCAGGACAGTGTGTAAACCAAACACATAAATCTCACACACCACCCGACCCTTGCGTCCTGTAGGCTCCAAACAGAGAGGTGAAGGCAGAGAGGGGTGGAAAGGAGGCCGTATTAAGTGAGCAAGAGCTTGCGTTGAGGGAAAAAGCGGTTGCGTTAAGAGAAAAAGACGTTGCGCTGAGAGAGAAAGAGGCCGCGTTGAGAGAAATAGACGCCACTAAGAAAAAAGTCAAAGACAAAGACTTAATTTCAAAACATCAGGACCAGGATGCTTCCTCTGCCACTTCTGATGAGCCCCGCCCCAACCCGCCCACCCACCACAAGCCATTACTTCTGTCCGATCAGGATGTTTACAAAATCTCAGACGACTTGCTTGTTAAAAACATGGTACGTTTTGTGTCAACATTTGTCTTTATTCCTGCAGTATCCACTTCTTCATCTTTACTTCTAACATATTTCTCGTTTGTGCCACAGGTCACAAATAGCGTCACCTTCAACGCTAAGATTCACGAGGAGCCAAACAAGCTTCTCGATTCTCTCCTTGGTGACCAAATGTCGACTACAAATGAGAAGATGTACCAGGAGGTGAGATTTTCTTTGAGTGAGTATTGCGGAAGTGACGGAACTTTTCTAACTCGCTTCGGCAATGCTCCCTTTTCATGCAGGTTGTCCAAGACGAAATCGATGGCGAGATAGTCACGTATTGGGGATTCATGCTTGACAAAGTCACCTCGTGCAGCACTATTCTTCGATTGGTCACATCGACTACAGTTCAGGACCACAATGAAATACGAATAGCAGTTTCATCAGTCGTGGAGGAAGGTGAGGATGTGCGTGCGTTGCCCTTCTGCTCGTATTCTTGCTTCTAAATTAAACATAACCAACACAAAACAATAAATGCTCGCAGAGCTTGAAGAAACCACCCTTCCCTCCCCGCACCCTGCAGCTACCAAGACCTTTCGATTGCTGTTCAACAAAGGAACAATTATTCTCCGACCGCTTCCATTTGGACAGACCTCCTTCAACTTCACGGCACTGGCCAGTCTCGGCATAGCAGACGAGAAGGACAATTCTTCACAAATTAGATCTTCGAGCAACTCTTCTGCCACAGACAAACGAAGGTCGACCAAAAAATTGCTTAGCTCTGGCTTAGGTTTCTTATCTGGCCCAGATCTAGCCAAGATTGGTGAGAGGCTGATAAAAATGCTTATGTTTCTTTCTTAATAATAAATATTTTACCTCTAACTAAGTTCGCGCTGAATGCAGGCTTCGGAGTAGTTAAGGCCGAAGAGCTTTTCAACAAAATAGCCTTGCTGGTCTACGAACGGTTCGAGAAGAAGGCAGTCATAGACCAAAGGATGAAGCAGGTAAAGTTACGCCACGACCCTAGATTAACGAACGCAGTAGAAACTCGTATTTTCTAACGCAGTTTATTTCGCTCGCTGCTTCTTAGCATTTCATCGCAAACATTCCCATTGCTCCAGCCTTAACTTTAGCCGAAGAAGAAATTATCAAGACGTCCGTAAATATAGCTAACGGCATTTTTAAGGCAAAGAGGATCACTGGGACGGTCAACGACTTGATCGAAAAGTTTCTCTATCGTGATAGCGAAGGTGGGGCCGCGTGGGGAATGACTAAGGCAAACGTGGACGTGGCCGCTATTACCTTGTTCACGGAACTCTGGTTGCTCGACACTTACGACCATATCGGTGAAACAAAATCAGCCATCCGAGAAGTGTGGAAGGATCTCGACGGTACACGAGGCCTCCAGTACACCACTTCAGTAAGCCTTCCGAGTGGATTTAAGGACAGACTATTTGAGGTGAGGGAAAACTACATATCTGTCACCTGCAATAATTTCTAACTTGTCTGAGCAATTTCTTGATAAACGCAGACATGGATAACATGGGCGATTAGAGTAGATGCTGGACGTAGAACTTTCATCATCGCCATTTCTCCAATCGAGGAGTATGAGGGTACGCACCACAAAGTCATTGGGACCGGAAATATGCAGAAAGCAACTACGAGAGGCGTGTACATCGTCAAAGAGCTCACTGATAACACATGCGAATGGACATGGGCGCAGCAGCTTGACCTAAAGATCCCAGGAATGCCAACCAAGATGTGGGACTTAATCGCCGAGCAACACCTAGCGTGGGCCGATGGTATGCAGGAGAGGTTTAAGCGTAATGGCAATGCGGTAGACCGCGAGAAATGGAACGCCCTGGCTACTACCATGAAAGCGCTGATGGGTAAGCCGTTGATGGAGGACCAGGTGGCTGTTTTTGAAAGGTGCTTGACGCTCGTGGGAGACGGACAGGAGGGAGTGTGGAAGCCGCTCGAGTCTCCCTCTTCAGACGTTGAGATGAAGATTAGATACTTTCTGCCCGGGAAGGGCGGGAGAAGCGTTGCCACGGGAAAAGCTTCAGGAGTAGTCGACTGCTCAGCCGAAGAGGTTGCAGCCTGGCTGATGGACTACTGTAGCAACGATATGATGCGCAAACATAAAGAAGAGGGACACCTTGCAAGGCTTATGGTAAGGGATTTAGCGAGGCAAAACGAAATTACAGTAGCAACAATCAAGAAGATGCCTTTCTACTTGGACAACAGAGAGGCAATTGTACGCGTGATCTGGAAATCGGAGAAAGAGAAGATCTTGGTTGCCTTTGAGTCGGTCAACCGGAACTTGGACTATGGAGCTTCTCTACGAAAAACAAGATTGTCCACGATGGGCTTATGGAAAATAGAGAACCTCAACGATTTGAATGGTGTCTGCCAATGCCGCGTAAGTCTTATTCAATGGGTGGACTTCAGGGGAATCATTCCGCCTTGGGTCACTAATAAGAACATTACTTCGATTCTAAACGTCGTTCAGCATGCCATTGGAATTTTTAGGCAGGATATGGCAATTGATACTGCAGTGACAAAGAAGGTCCACACAATATTGACGGCATGGAAGGACGAACAATATAGCGAAGAGGATGACGCACTTCTCCAACGCGTTCGCGACAAGTTTGAGGAACCCTTGAAACCCGAACTCACAGATAATCGACGCTCTTCCTTGTTGAGAAACCTTACAGGAAACCTTCTACAAAAACGTGTTGGCTGGAGGCAGCTCATTTCTCCTGATGTCTTTGTGAAATTGGAGGGTAACATCGAGGAGAACTCGACAGTTGGGATTGGGAGAGCCACCGCGATTGTTGATGCCACGATACTAGACTGCGCAGCTTGGGAGTTGGCGAGGATGACAAGGGAACAGACAGATGTGCATTGCAAGGACGGGGGTCTCGACCGAAAGGTCGTAAAGTTGACTGATCACAGTTACATTTATTATTTTGCCAGAGATTTTGGAGTGGCAGGCTTTGCTCCAAGGGAATGGCTCTGTAAATGTGTATGGAAGATGTTGGACGAGAACGCCATGATCGTCGGCTTCGAGGATATCACGGAAGACAACTTCCCCCCTGGCGCTGGGAAGGACTACGTGAGGGCGAGCTCTGGCGCCTTTTGGAAATACGAGAGGCTGCTCGAGATTGAAGGTGTCCCGCAGACTTTTGTCACGTACTGTCAGCAAGCGAATTGGAAAGGCTTCATTCCCAAGACCGTGGCAAATTCAAAACTTTCAACTATGCTTCTGCGTATATCCAGTATGAGGAAGAAGTTTGATAAGAGCTTGGATATTGATGCTCGTCGGAGGGCAGCGCTTGTGCAAATAATCTTGCAAGAAGATATCGTGAACAACGAAGTAGGCAAATCAGCGTCGAAGGAATTTGGAATGCTCTTCGAGGACCGATCACCCTGTGAGCGAGCCTCGGAACGCTTTGGTATGGCTGACAGTTTGATCTGCACTTCGAGATTGGGTGGGCTCGTGTGGGGCAAGACGAGCATTAACTTTACCGCTGAGTTAGAGGTGAGTAGAGGAAGAGGAGTACAAGAATCCGTTAAAGGTTAAAGGCTCTCTCACCCGCATTTATTTCTCTCAGGAGGTAGCAGCATTCATTTGGGATTTTGGTAGCCGCGCAAACATGGAGATCAGCAGGGACATAGAGAGAACTTTGGAGGAGGAAAAAGATCGCAGTTTCAGGAAATTCGTTACAAGACGCCATGAATTAAGCAGCAAGCACGGCTCTCATCATCGCGACAGAACGTTTGCTAGCGAAATGACCTTGACACGAGTCCACACCGACTTGATAATTCTCCGTTTTTCACCAGTTAAAGGAGACAAGAAGAATGTCCGAAGAAGCACCATCAAAGCTCGAGGTTCTTTCGCCAAGAGAAACACTGGCACAGTCGATGCTACAGAGAACGTAGCGATACGAATTAGAAGATTGAATGGAAGGAGAATTTGCCTAGATTACGTCTGCGAACTGGCAGTAGGGTCTACTGTTAGCCGAAGGGCGAGCCAAGCCTTCGTAGAACAGCGCTTAGCGGAGATAGCAGACATGGCGGTATACTTTCTAAGATTGGTCCCACTTTCAGATTACAAATTGGAAGATGGCAAAGCGTTGGGATATGACTTACTGTGGAAAGTCGGTTTGTCGAAAAAGAAAAGGATAGCGAAGTTAAAAGATGCATTTCGAGAGACCAGGGCGCTAAGGGAATTAATTGATGAGCACCCCTTCATGCAAGCGATGCTGATATCTGTCGTTAGAGGAAATCTCAACTTGAATCGACCTGTTAAAACAAAGCTTGTTTGTATGACTGAGGCGGAGGCGATCCAGATAGGCAAGAACTTGATCCCTTGTTTGAAATCGAAAAAGTTGATTCAGGCTGGCGTTGACCAGTGGCGAGTCCAAAACCGAGCAGTGAAAGAGCTCATGGATGAGCACCACTGGTTCAAGCCAATGGTCGTCGTTTTAGGGAAAGGTATTGTCAAAGCGGCAGCTTGGGGCCTCATGTGGCGCGTTGTTGTTGGAGCATTCCTGAGTATGAGGTAAGTCGAACCTGAAATTCTGGGCACAGTTTTGTTAGTTTATACTCGATCATCTTACTTTGCTTTATTGTTGCAGCGACTTGGTCACAGATATATTGGTGCTGAAAGAGTACTGGGAAGGCGGCGATGCGACTTTATTATTTCGTAACTTGACCCTGGCAAGCTTGTTGGCTTCGATTGGTTTGCAACTTCTAGTCGTCTTTATCCAGAACCGCAGAAAGCAGACGTCAACAATGTTAAAGGAGGCTGGAATTGTTATCGTGGGAATGAAGTCACCCTGGGACGCCTACAAGGTGGCGAGCGGTGTCGGAACCGAGAAAGGCTCAGAATTTAGTTCAATGATGGAGCTCACTATGTGCAAGGCCATCGAACTGTTCGCCGAGAGTCTTCCGGGTATTATGATCCAGCTCAGCTCTATTCTAAAGTCGCTGAATTCGGACAGTACAATTTCATTCGTAGCTGTGATGTCCTTGGTTTTGTCCACGTGCACTACAGGATTTGTCTCGGCAACCATAAGCTATGACAAGGATACGGACCCGACCTGCAGAGCAACTTTTCCAGCCTTCTATGGTTACGTACCTGACTCGCAGCAAAAACGATCGATCTTGTTTTTAACGATGGCGATTTTGGCTTCCGTACAGTCATTGCTTAAAAGGTGAGAGAGGATGCTAAGATATACGAAGGTACTGAACAATATCGCTAATCAAGACGTAATTGTGGCAGCTTGCTTGTTGTGACACTGGGAAGCGTCTCTTCTAAGTACGCTTGGGTGTACCTATTTGCTGACATGGCATTATTTCTGGGTATTAAGGCACTGAGGCGAGATTTCACATACTGGTTGCAGGTATATGGCGTGTTGGGTTTCTTTATTTCCTTAATATGCCGAATAGTGGCCAAGGTAATTTCAGATTTCACAGCTACAATACAACTCCGTCACCCTTACGAGCTAGGGGGTCTATACTTCTCGATGAATTCCTTCTTTCCTCTGATTGGATTAATATTATTACTGACCTTTATGGAGGATGGAATTTTTAATGATACCACCATGATGTTCCTTAAAGAAGTGACCAAGATTCTTGGTGGAATTCTGGTGTCGATGGCGATTTTGTTTTTTTTACTTATAAACAAATATTACAGGTAAGGCATGCAGAGTATTGCGTAGGTCTATGTTGAAAGTCAAGAGAGCTTGGTACATGAAGAGCAAGGTTTTTTGGTTGCAGCATTATCAGATTAGCATGTGCAGCAATTGTATGACCTTAACAATTGATCTAATCCTCTCTATTTTACGCAGGCGAACCTTTTACAGTACGGATACAGCAGTCCATACAGTCCTGCTTACGTTCATAAATGGTGAAGAGGAAGAGAAGGCGGGCGTATTAGGCCATCACTCAAGTTACTGGGAACCTTTCGAAGATAAGCTCGAGAAGTGGATAGAGACGAACTGGGATCGGTGGGAGGAGGAGAAACCGGAGTGGTTTACAGATCGCTTTAAGGAAAACGTCCCTGATGAGTTAGCACTGAAGCGAAATAAGGGAAATTCACCAGCTAAGAAGAGAAGCTTTTTAGCAAATGCGCTACAAGCAAGAAATTCAAATGTGAAGCTTCAAAAGGTTGAACCCAAAGAAGGCATTGTTGGGGGAACAAGGATCGACATGGATGAATTCAAGAGCGAAATATTTAAACGAAGCGGAAGCTTTTTCTAGCAAAATACTCGTGTTTGAATTTTGTGTTAGTGTTAGTGTTAGTGTTAGTGTTAGTGTTAGTGTTAGTGTTATTGTTAGTGTTAGTGTTATTGTTAGTGTTAGAGTTAGTATTAGTGTTAGTGTTAGTGTTAGAGTTAGAGTTAGTGTTAGTGTTAGTGTTAGTGTTAGTGTTAGTGTTAGTGTTGGTGTTAGTGTTAGTGAAAGTGTTAGTGTTAGTGTTAGTGTTAGTGTTAGTGTTAGTGTTAGTGTTAGTGTTAGTGTTAGTGTTAGTGTTAGTGTTAGTGTTAGTGTTAGTGTTAGTGTTAGTGTTAGTGT